>NLAL01000041.1:5360-109816 GCA_002374735.1 Metschnikowia sp. 13-106.1
GAATATTACTATGAGGGAATATTACTATGAGGGAATATTACTATGAGGGAATATTACTATGAGTGACTATGACTATGAGTGACTATGACTATGAGTGAATATTACGGTGTGATATATAAGTGACAGAGTGGCTCAGGGCTGGTGGATCAGGACAAGACTCTGAACGTATAAGTTTATGTCCAGCACAATGGTCTTGTCTAGTCTGCTCATAGAAACATGGCTACTTGAGAACTGTTCCCTAAGCAGATACTGAGCTTAGGCTGTTTGATCCAGGACTACTACCAGTCGAGAAGACGACTAGTCTACCTGTATCTTCTACATCGACATCCTCGTGTATATAGCAACAATGTCGACGTCAAACTGATACGTTACAGGAAGTCACCACTAAGAATGTTGGACTGAGCCTATTGGTTGTGTGCTAGGTCTAGGCAGAACCTTCTGTAAGAACTCAAGTGGCCTACTTCTCTAGAAATCACCGACTAATGGTTATAGCTTTTCCACTCATTTACTAAAGGGGATTTGTTATTATGAGCTAGTGTTGCAGAGTGACTGAGTGATCGAGTTAGTATGGATGTCATGCAGTTAGTTTACTATTACTGCAACGAGACCAAAAGTATTAACTACCGAAGAGTCGAGTGACCAGAACGGGTATAACGTGTACCCCATACTCTTTTACTTTACGCATTTCTGCCCCACTCACTCACACTTTATTGTTTATACATCTTTGGGAGTGTCCTCTATATCAAGGTAAGTCTATAATACTAACAATGACCGTACATGACGTAGTCACATACCTTTTAGGATCCAGTACTTTAGGATCCAGAACTTTAGGATCCAGTACTTCAGGATCCAGTACTTTAGGATCCAGTACTTTAGGATCCAGAACAAAATGTAATAGCCCAAGTGTGGTATAGTACTTAGGCAGTCTCATAGCATTACCAAAGTAGTGATTAGTGGTATGAGTCTAGGCAATGATTTATAGCCTGAATCCACATAGACATTCGGAGTCGTGGTAGTATGATGTTATAGAAGACGTCTTTGTGGAAGTCCACTCTAAGGCCACAAGAGAAGTAGAAAATCTGGTAGCTAAGACCCATGCTATACTTAGAACATCTCAAGACCTGATAAGGAAGTACGGAACTTGGAGATCTGATGTTAGTGTCTGAAACACTAGGTCCTTACCTTGCAAAAAGATAAGGATGAAATAGAATAAAAAAAATAGATGAATAATAAAAACAATTGCAAAAAATAGGTGAATATGAAAAAAAAGATAGATGAATATGAAAAAAAAAAGATAGGTGAATAATAAAAAAATGCAAAAGATAGGTGAATAATAAAAAAATGCAAAAGATAGGTGAATAATAAAAAATTGCAAAAAATAAGTGAATAATAATATGAAATATGAGTGTGAATATAGAGTGGTGATATGAGAAAAGATGGGAAGGTAAAATCTAACATAAGGCAAACGGTGGTGTATTATTTGATTTACAGTTTCTCATAGTTTGACCCGCGCAAATTAGAAATTAGTGCGAATCCAACAAGACAGTTAACAAGCTAATAGCAATTGGGAAGTGTAAATTCAACCATTCACTAAAAATCCCTAAAAATATCCCAAACGTTCATAATACACCCATGAAACATATCTGAACCAACCACGAGTCACACCAAAGTAAAACCTTCTATTTACACCATAAACTAGACCTCACACATACAGTGAGTGGTACATACAGTGAGTGGTACATACAGTGAGTGGTACATACAGTGAGTGGTACATACAGTGAGTGGTACATACAGTGAGTGACAGTGAGTGGTTACATACAGGACGCTGTCATGTAGAGAAGATAATGCCAGATCCGCAACGACGGTTGCGGCACCAGGACGACCTGTGATTAACCAGGAGTAATATCCAGTGGATGACTCATACTATAAGATATTGACCTCATAGTCTCATCAAGATATGTAAACACTCCATAGTCATAGGATAATTTACATGTGAAAATCACCTCCAAGCTAGGCATTCCGCTTGAGTATAACAGGCAGATCAAAGGTACCACCACATTCGAGGGCCTTCTCGATATTCTACAGCGTGACACTACGAGAGTATGGAATCAAGGATTACTGGAGCCACGGCGTGTTGGTTTGGATCGAAGGCAAGTCGGAGCTCAAGCCCATATTCAAGCCCAGTACGCTCCGAATTCCTCCCAAAAGAGGGGAGGTGTCTAAGATCAACTGCTTGTATATTCCTCGGGAGCATCTGGCGTCGTTCGATAAGATCTACGGAGAGTTTGTCAAGACTTTAGACAATGAAAACGGTGAAGTGGCTTAGTTTGCCAATGCCTTGCTTGTTCTTCTTCGAACCACTCATTAAGCTCGAGCTTATGAGACCGAACTTGAGCTTATGAGACCGAACTTGAGCTCATGAGACCCGAACTTGAGCTTATGAGACCGAAGTTGAGGTTCGGGGTGCATAGTTTATCATGTCGAAATCCTCAAGTATGACACTGTTTTCTTTCTTTGGACCCTCTAGGGGAAGTGTTTACTTCAGGAGGACGAGAAGAGTTGTCAGTGCTCATTGAAGTATTATCAATACGAGATCTTTTGGTGGGTCTGGTTCCTGGAGGTATCTTGGTATTCCTCCGTGCAGTTGATATTCGATTTTCGATACTAACAATAAATGGGGGCGAAGTCCCCTTTATATATTTGGAGATTCTTCCTTCATTACGGCATTCATTGTAACCACAATTGATTGCTGCAGGAAAGCAGATGGCTGGCTAACCAGCCAGCCGTGGTTATCAGAGTGCACTCTTTTCATTGCTGGTTTTCAACATGTCATAATGCCGCAATCGAGCTCCTTCACTCTCTCTTTACCTTGCCATCATGAGCGGAAGAGAATTACATCTTTGACCTCGAAACCAATTGATCTAGTTATCAGTGGATACCTTTAAACTGCCACGGGTATATGCACTACATACCTTTTCTGCTGATTTCAATCTATTGTACAGGCATGAAAAGACCCCCTTGGAGATTTACACCACGATCCAGAAACACAAGCGGCTTCAGTGTTGTTCTGGTGAAGAGCATTTGAAGCCTCGTTCTCTCCAATCACTATAAACGATCAGTTAACATCACCAATTAATGACAACCACAATGTCTAGGAATGGTCTCAGTGACGATGATAATTCACCAGATTGACGGGACTAGATCGTGTACAAAAGTCTTATGCAATTGCATATTTTGAGATTCCACAATTACTTGAAGTGGCACTAGCTCTGGGGACTTTTCTGTAGTCAATGGCCTGTCTTCATAGGATCCCCTGTTTGGATTACCCATTTGAGCCACTTCATTGAACGAGCTTATGGGTACATGTTGGTATAGGTATACTAGAGAGGTATACTAGAGAGGTATACTAGAGAGGTCTACTAGGTCTACTAGAGAGGTATACTAAAGATAGGTATACTAAATATAGGTCTACTAAAGATAGGGACACTAAATATAGGCATACTGAAGATAGGTCTACTAAAGGTAGGTCTCCTAAATATAGGGACACTGATATAAGCATAATAAAGATAGGTATATCCACATACAGGTATAGACCATGGGTACTACTACCTCAACCCCGTTCAATTTCACCCCACAACGGGTCGGACTTGCCGTTCTTGTCTGCAGGAAGAAGTTGGTGAGCACCCAAAATGTCCAACTTGAGGTATCGCACTTCCAACACCGTGTCCAACGGAGCCAACTTGGCTACCGACGGAATGAACTCCAACTGCATATCCACCCAATTCTCGTGGTTGACCTTGAATACTACTACTACTACCATGCACTCCAATGCCTGGGTTAGACCAACTTATTCTGGATTCCTCTAGTGTATTTGGCAGTGAAGACCGTTCTATTATTTTCACACTATATAGAACAACAACTACTGGTAATAATACACTAGTAGTAATATTACTAGTACTACTCTACTACTACTACTAATACTACTACTATTACTAGTACTACTCTACTACTAGTACTACTCTACTACTAGTACTACTCTACTACTCTACTACTCTACTACTACTACTAATACTGTCAACGAATACCTAGTATGTATGGAGGAAAGGTAAATCGAGGATATGTTGTATACAGGCCACTGAAAGAAAATAAGGCTGTGCAGACGTTGAAGTAAAAGACTCAATACCAAATACTTATGAGTGCAGAAATCTATGGGTGCAGAAATCTATGGGTGCAGAAATCTATGGGTGCAGAAATCTATGGGTGCAGCATTTCAATAACCAGCATCAATGACTACAAAACAATTGCTTATATGATCACTAGAAATTGTTGACTTTAAAGTCAAATGAATATAGTTTGGTAACTACTGATTTATGACTGCGTCGCTATTGCAGACTGGATTAGAATTGCTAAAAAAAAAAAAAAATTAGGAAGAGGAAATCACATCTCAGGAAGTATTAGTAAAACAATGACCGAAAAGTATACGACAAACTTCATATAATTATGAAATTTCCCATCGGAGAGACGTGACGTCTCAGGTACTTTCTATACCAATGTTACTGTCACAAATCCGTGTCACAAATCCGTGTCACAAATCCGTGCCACAAATCTGTGCTGCGTTCGATCATAAGCCAAGAAATTGTTCTAAGAAAGTCCTGACACCTTGAACTATAAGACTGTGCACACCTCGAACAATTAGACTGTGCACACCTCGAACAATTAGACTGTGCACACCTTAGACGAACAAAAAATATAAGAGGTGCGGTGGCCCCGTCATATCAGACTTTGGTCTTGTAAGGTACAACTTACATATCCCTGTATATTATATATACTAAAACATAAGTTGAAAAATACTACTCTACTACGAGTACTACTCTACTACTAGTACTACTCTACTACTAGTACTACTCTACTACTAGTACTACTCTACTACTAGTACTACTACTCTACTACTACTCCTACTACTCCTACTACTCTACTACTACTCCTACTACTCCTACTACTCTACTTGTAGTACTATACTTGATTGGTATCAAGACTTAGCCAGTATAAGTAGGTTTGTATTCTTCTTGACATTCCTGTAAATTTATTTTGCGTTGAACTAAACCTATTCAACTCTCACCACGATATCGTGGCCACAAATCCCTTAGGATACTTTCTAGCACACCTTTTCCTCATCTCATCATATGAAAGCACCATCACTCCAAACCCAAGCGAGATGAAGTAGTACTCCAACGGCACAGAAGCAGTTCCCATGACCTTGTTGATGGCAGGAATGTAATTGACAAAAAAAGTCACTGCTATCGTAAATGGAATGGTGATGAACACTAGTACTAGTACTAGTACTACTCCTACTACTACTCTACTCCTACTACTACTCTACTCCTACTACTCTACTCCTACTACTAGTACTCTACTCCTACTACTAGTACTCTACTCCTACTACTACTCTACTAGGAATCATCAATGTATATAGTAACGATAAGGTATTAAACGTGCTAACAATCTAGCAGTCGTATACTTATTCTTCTGTAGACCTCAAATCTTTCTATTCTCCGTCAATATATATATGACTTTCACCTTCTTGTATAGCAAGTTAAAAGCATGGTTGTGGGTCCCCCTTGTGTGTAGCACTCAGAACATGAAGGTGAAGGAAAAAGGTAAAAGGCAAGAAGGATAACTTTATAAAATGGCCATTGGTTGGAGATGGGTTTTGAGTATGGGAATTATTAGAGTATGGCAGTGGATCTAGCAGGGTTTAGGACAGTATAGGACAGTATAGTATAGGACAGTATAGTATGGTAGTATGGTAGTATGGTGGTATGTTACTTTGGTATAGTCATAGAAAGGTAAGACGTTTCAATTCTCTCTTCAGTCTTCTCTGTGTTAGTCTCTCTTCAGTCTTTTCAGTCTCTTCTGTTTCTTCTGTGTTATTCCGTCTTATTCAGTCTTTTCAGTCTCTTCTGTTTCTTCTGTGTTATTCCGTCTTATTCAGTCTTTTCAGTCTCTTCTGCCTTTTCTGCCTTTTCTGCCTTTTCTGCCTTTTCTGCCTTTTCTGCCTCTTCTGTCTTCTTCTCACTCTCACTCTCACTCTTCACACTCACACCGATGAACTCCTTAAACTCGTCGTAATCCTTAGGGGGAAATTCCGGGTACGTATCCACAATCTTATCTACGGCCAGGGCTTCCAAGTCCAAATTGACCCACTCCTCGAGCGAAAAAAAATCCGTCAAGCCCTTGATCCACTGCATACGGTTATCGATGGACTCCAAATCGGTCCCCGTCACGTGCTTCTGCCGAAGCCTGGCCCGGATGCAACCCAAATTGTCCACGGCATTGTTTAGGCGAAGATTGGAGAATTTCTTGGAAATGTCGTCCTTGATCATCTTGGAAAGCCGCGGCGACTTGCCATTGGTGCTGATCATAATCTGGAGTGCATCCTGGTTGAACATGGCCCCAAAGTAGAAATCACACATGGGCGGTTTATCCGCAATATTCACTGGAATCCGGAGATACTTGCACATATAGTATATTTTGGTTGAGAGCACTGGGTCGTCGATGCAGCAGTTGACGCATGCAAAGTGTTGGTTGAACACCATATCGTCGATTTCCTTATAATGCAGGTCTCCGACTTCCGAAAACAGGTCAACTCTGAACGACGCCGGCTTTTCATACATCTGCAAATCCGCAGGCTCAAAGTCCCGCTGCACCAATTTGTAGAGCAACTTATCGGTGTTGCGTTGGGCGATCTCATCGATCAACTTGGGCCCAGACACCACGGTGATTTTGGCGTTGGCCCGGATCAAGTGGTCAATGCGGCTGAGTGCTACGTCGCCTCCGCCAATCACAAGGCAGTGTCTATCTTTGACTTGCCATGCGAGCAAGAGAGATCCGGGGGGTTTGGAAGAGTCCATGGTGGAGACTGTTCTGGTGTGCAGTCACTATGACGAAGTGCGCACCAAGCCCACAACAAAGCTGCGCGTGAGTACACTATTATACTTATCTAACACTGATAAACTATAAGTATCTAATGATTCTACCGATAGGGTTTAAAATAGCCACACTGTTGGGTGTGCATTGCAGATAACGAATGACTGCATTTTCCAAAGTGCTGAATGCTAACCCAAAAAGTCTCATCAGCAACAGCCAAGAAAGCCTAGATCGAAGACGAAGTTGCCACCGGACACATGTGAATACGAGTCGGAGTGGAATAGAGAAGTCGTGACCCACCAAGGGGATCAATTCAAAGGGGGTTAAGTTAAAGAGGGTCAATTCAAAGAGGGTCAATTCAAAGAGGGTCAATTCAAAGAGGGTCAATTCAAAGAGGGTCAAGTCAGAGTTGCTCAAGTCAAAGTTGCTCAAGTCAAAGGGGGTCAAGTCGTGGTGGGTCAATTCAAAATGGGTCAATTCAAAGTGGGTCAAGTCAGAGTTGCTCAATTCAAAATGGGTCAATTCAAAATGGGTCAATTCAAAATGGGTCAAGTCAAAGTGGTTCAAGTCGAAATCATAAGAATCGAAAGAACCACCTAAAATCAAAAAACAATTCATTGAGAACTTTCGGTTACACCCTTTTTGATGCAGATGCAGATGTAATGGCACCATGGCTTCTTGATTCTCCTTTGGAGTACTACAAGAACTTAAGAACAACCGCTGTTTATTTTCATGTTGCAGAAGGTATGATCGAGGAATGGACTATATTATAGTATAAAAGTATAGCAGGGTAGAGTGAAGATTATTGATTCCATATAATCTCCTACTATACCTGCCACTACTACTGTTCCCGTATTTTTACTCTACTTTGACTACTTTTCTCTGCACCTGTTACTACTACACATAGACTATTTCACCTATTTGGGTATCTAGACTACCCAATAGACTACTACAACATACTATTCTATTTCAACTGTTCCAACAAACTACTCTCACTAATAGTGATCACTTACTCTGTATCAATCCAGGTTTTAGAACATTAATGAGTCTCATGGCACAGTTTAATATCCACAGATCTATTTAGTTGTAAGTGAAGTGTAAAATTTCTAGGGAGTAGTACATATAAGCTCGTAACAAATACGTCCTTCATATATGTGGAGGGATGATAAATCCAGACACTTTCCTCATGACTAGAGTTACCTTAGTGCATCATAGGAAGCCCTTACTTATAGGAAACTTTCGCACATTCTCCGAATGCGCATGCATCCTTGGAATCCTGTATCCAAACAAGTCAATTCCGTGTCTAACAATTTCTGTTAGAACTCATGCAGGATTTGTTCTAACGAAAAAAAGGACTTTCGGTTGCGGCCATACCAAGTGTAAAGTACTGTTTCCCGTCCGATCAACGTTAGTCAAGCCACTTAGGGCCACAGTGAGTAATGCAGTGGGAGACCATGTGTGAAATTGTGGTGCTGCAATCTTTTTTGTCCCACTTCAACTTCGAAACTGCTTAGCCAGAACTCTAGCATTCTGTCAATCACCACTTCTTACTGGCAGAACTCAAATATAGTTTACCGTTTAAGAATAGACTAAGTGCCTTCCAATTGCATACTGACTCAAAAATAGTTCAAACAATAGACTCCATTGTTTAAGTAGTGTAGTGGAGTATTGGTTTAGCATTGTTATTAAGTATTGCAGTGGAGGATTGGTTTGGCATTGTTATTAAGTATTGCAGTGGAGTATTGGTTTAGCATTGTTATTAAGTATTGTATTGTATTGTATTGTAGTGTATCTTTGTAGAGTATTGTAGTGTATCGTTGTGGAGTATTGTAGTGTATCGTTGTAGAGTATTATATTGTAGTATTGTTTTGTAGTTGGATGACTCATGAGCTAAATACAGGAGGGTAATAATAGAAAGATCGGTGCTCATAACCACTCTCCCCTCCATGTGAAGCAGTTGCAACCGAAATAGAAACTTTTGGCGGCCCTTAGTGAGCCACACCAATACATCCCTACACCAGACCCCCTCCCAAAAAAAAAAAAAAAAAAAAAAAAAAAAAAACAAATAAAAATTTTCACCTCATTTTACCAGCTCCCATTTTCCCGTCTGAGACTAGTCAGTGCACCGCAGCTGCACCGTGGCTAAAGCGCGTTAATTAATCAGTAGCTTGTCGTCCAAAGAGGTAGCGAGATCCGTACACCACGAACAACAAAACGGCGTCCCCCAAAAATTACGAGTACACCTCTATTCCCCCCTTTCTTCTTCCCCACCTAAAATATTTGCTCTTCTTCCGTCTCCGCCCCTATTTTTTTTTCCTATTTCTTTTTTTAGATCTGCTCGGATCGGTTCGGCCCTGGTGCACCTGCAGGGTCCATAGCGTGGGTATTCTGGGCATATCCAGATCAGTGCATATAGTGCCGAAAAAAATATTTAGCGCGAGTCATAGCCTACCAAACCTCCAGTCCGACCAAGCCACTTTCCAACACCTCCAAAACCACAGTACATTTGCAAGAGTGCAATTTCACAGTACACAGTACCAAACCACCGAATTACTGCCGAGTGTACGGATCTTCATAGCGGAGACGATTCCCTGTGCAGGTAACCAGATATACTCCACTCCCATCAACACCCTATCTATACCCGGATTAGTCAACAGTCAGCCACACTCAGTGACCCCAAGTGACAACTAAGTGGTAACCAAGCGACTACAACTGACAACTAAGTGGCAACCTCCAGTCTTAACCACGTGACAACAGTAACCATCACGTGACTATCCAATACTTGGTTTCAATTAAAAATAGTGACCCATATTTAGTGGATTTATTACTAAAATACTATTCCTACCATGCCGGCGTTTAGAAAGTCCGAGAGAAGACAATCTATGGCCGAACGGCGCCCCAGTGCATCGTATACACCTCTGGTGATCCCGCAATTGTCGGGCTTGGAGAAACCTAACAACTATAGCCTCAAAATCGACCACTGCGACATTTTGATTGTGGGCACCGGCTTGGTGGAGTCCATTTTGGCTGCTGCTCTCTCGTGGCAGGGTGTGGAGGTGCTCCATATAGATGCAAACTCGTACTATGGCGATTCCAGCTCCACCATGACCATTGACCAGTTGAAAAAATGGTGTGTGGAGGTCAACCTGGGCAAGGTGCAGCATTTCCTGGATGCCCAGATATACGTGCCGGGAGGAAAAGCCACTAATGGCTTCAGTAGTAAGGACTATGGAGTGGACTTGAACCCACGCGTCATGTTCACCCAGCTGGACCTTTTGGCCTTGTTGTTGCAGAGCAGAGTGTACAAGTACTTGGAGTTCCAGAGCTTGTCCAACTTCCACGTGTTTGAAAACGACAACTTCAAGTCCAAATTGTCCAATACCACCAAGGAAGAGATTTTCACAGACCAGTCCATGTCGTTGACTACCAAACGCTCGTTGATGAAGTTCTTGAAGTTTATTTTGCAGGATAACAATGACCCCGATAAGAAACTGCTTCTTTTGGAGAATTCCAAGACTCCTATAGCTGAATTTCTTGCCAATTGCTTCAATTTGCACCTGCCCCAGGCCGATGAACTCATATACTCCATTGGTCTCTGCCATAAGAAAGATACGCGGACCCCAGAGGCCGTTGCGCGTATGAAACGCTTCTTGGTGTCTTTTGATGTCTACGGCAACTTCCCAGTGATGGTGCTGAAGTATGGAGGACCGGGGGAACTCTCGCAGGGTTTCTGTCGAAGTGCTGCAGTTGCTGGAACAACATATAAGCTCGATACGAAACTCGTGGACTTTGACCCGGAGGCCAAGACTGCCAAGTTCGACGATGGATCTACGGTTAAGATCAACGAGAAGATTGTGGTGTCTCCTACGCAAATCCCCAAGTTCTTGGCTACGAGCTATGCGGAGTTGGAGGAGAAGTTGCCGCAATTCACGGTGACGAGGCTCATAACCATCATCCGCAACGACTGCAAAGAGTGGATGACGGAAAAAGAGTCTTCGGCTGTGGTGGTGTTCCCGCCCGATTCCTTGCCCACTCATAACCAGCATTCCGTGCAGGTGGTGATCCAAAACGGAGGTTCTGGCGTGTGTCCCGAAGGGGAATCCATCTGGTACCTGCATACGTGCGAGCAGAATGCCACCAAGGCCAAGCAGGACTTGGAGAGTGCTTTCAGTAAGATGGAAAGCGCCATTTTGCGGGAAAGTGCCACCAACCTCGAGGAAGTGCTTGACGAAAAAGACTTCTCCGTGGATGAGCAGGGCACGCCCAAGTTGGTCAACTCATTCAAGCTTGGCGAGTCCTTGCAATCGTTTGTGCCCAAGAAAAACTTGGATATCGTGTGCAAGATTGGGTATGTCCAGGCAACGTACATAAACCCCGACCTCTCCAACGTCTTGTCCAAGGAACAGAGCTCCAAACTCAACATCTCCAGTTTGCTGGTCAAGGATTCCGACGATATCATGTTCCTGAACATGCCGTCGCTGGAGTTGAGCTATGATGGAATTGTGGGTGAGGTCAAGTTGTTGTACCAGAGAATCACCGGGTCCAGCGACGATTTCTTCATGATTGACTTTGAGGACGAGGACGAGGAATATGAAGCGTCTCCACAGCGGAACACGGCCTCCATCGACCGTGGCATACTGGCCGAGCTGGCCATAGACGACTCCGACTACGATTCTCACCACGAGACGTTTGCCCATGACATGGAGCTCTAGGCACTATTTATGAAAGAAAGAAAAAAAAAAAAAAAGACTCCAGAACTAATAACCAATGAATCAAAACCAAGGCAAACAAAATAATATTTTAATGTTTGGTTTCGGGCGTTATGGTTTTGGGTCGGTGGGATGGTCAGTGAATGCGACTGCATACTCAGGAAGCAGCCAGACCAGCTGCAAAGCTGCAAAGCTGCGAAAACTCCCAACCTCATCGTCCAACCTCTATCTAACCACACCTCTATCTAACCACACCTCTATCTAACCACACCTCTATCTAACCACACCTCTATCCAGCTTCACTTATATACTTATACACTAGCTTCAAAATAATTTATACACCTTCTCTAATAAATGCTACTAAAGTTCCGTATGTATGCTTCTATTATACTACTATTCAGGGCTCTACTCACTATCTATGTCTATTATTCCTGTCATGTCTGTTATGGTCTATTATTCCTGTCATATCTGTCATGTCGGCCATGGCTATTTTTATGAGTCGTGTTATGCACCATAGTTTTGAATGGCTCAATTGTTTCTGGGTTTCAGAGATTGAACATTAGTATTTGGTACAATCTGTATCAAGAGCACTTTTTGAGGCATGTGAAAAAAAGCAGAAGTCATATCCCTTACAAGATTCACATTTTTCAAATTCTTAGAATCTGATACTGCTCCATTGGAAAATGAAAACCAGCTCAGCCTTCTCCTCACGTGAACACTTCAAGAAGCATATGACTTGTTGCGCTCCTCTATCATGAGAGTCAAAATGGGAGCAATTTCAAATGTAAAACACAAGATTGCAAGGAAAAAGAGCTCTAAAAAAAGCAGTCTCCTAGACTATCACTTTGCATGCCGTTGGTGACGTGGAGAAGCACTTGGCCCCGTATGGCTCGCTCCAGCAGACCTCTTTTCCATTTTTAGGAATTTTTTTGCGTGGGCTCAAGAACCTGAAATGAGTAGAAATCTAGCTAGGGTAGTTCTGACATGCTGTATATAGTTTAATACATTGCACTTAATGGAAATTACGGTATTTATGGTGGTTACTAGTCCAAGAAGCCTTACTGCCTTACCGAGTACTGTTGAGAACTGGTTCTTGTGTTGCTGATCACTTGACTACTGCTAATATTGTTGTAGTGTAGATGATCGAATTTAGAGATAATTTAGAAGCACGAGAGGTGTGTATAGATAAACTGATAGACTATACATATAGCTCACGGCATAGATACAGGTATATAGAGTGATGTGTATGTAGATCACGGCATAGATACAGGTATTGTTCCAGCCTATGTGCCAATGACTCGTCCAAGGCGTCATACCCCGTGACATGGACTCATCCATTCTCCACTTCTCTGGTACCCACAGGTGAGCTATATAAGTACTCTGATTCCCACCTACTGGAAATCCATCAATGAACATAACCCCAGTACCAAACGTATTCAAGAATACAATATAGAATACAATATAGAATATAGAATACAACTTAGAATATAGACTATAGACTATAGACTACAGAGTAGACTGAGAAGTTTGAATATTCAGTAGTGAGATTTTATAGCAGTACAAACCTTATAGTAGTGTAGACTGTTAGATCCATTGTCGACAGGGCTCTGGCCATTAAGCTTCTACTCCAAAATCATAAGCAGCTCCGTCTTCTACAGATACCAACGAGCAGTGGAGATGTACCAATATACAGACCAAATTTGGCATAGGTGTAGAGTAGAGTAGAGAGTAGACTATACAGTTATAAAGAGAGTAGAGAGTAGACTATACAGTTATAAAGAGAGTAGACTATACAGTTATAAAGAGAGTAGAGTAGAGTAGAGTAGAGTAGAGAGTAGAGTAGAGTAGAGTAGAGTAGAGAGTAGAGTAGAGTAGAGTAGAGTAGAGTAGTATACAGTATAGTAGTATAGTGTTAGATTCCGGTTTCGTCAGGTACTCTATTTACTATGTTCATTCGCCGATGATTCCTCTGAGGGAGGAATCTGAGGTACTTAAATACTTTTAGAGAAAAGGGACGTGCGCCTTAGCATGAGAATGATAGCACTGAATGCCGTCGCAACATCGTGCGATGCAGGGCTTTAGCGTCTTGGTATGGCCATTGTTCGGATTAGACAGTGAGGGCTTAAAATACCTCCTTAGCTAGGACACTACCTGGTGGATCTAACATATAGAGTATAGATTACACTAGTCTCGTAGTAGAGTAGAGAGTAGAGTAGAGTAGAGAGTAGAGTAGAGTAGAGAGTAGAGTAGAGTAGAGAGTAGATTATACTAGTAGTAGTAGAGTAGTATGAAGTATAGTATTAGATTATACTAGTATAGAATATAGAATATAGAGTAGACTATGTAGTATAGTAGTATAGAATAGTATAGTAGTAGAGTGGTAGAGAGTAGTATAGAGTAGAGAGTAGTATAGAGTAGAGAGTAGTATAGAGTAGAGTAGTACAGTAGATTATACTAGTAGAGTATAGAGTATAGAGTATAGAGTATAGAGTAGAGTAGACTATGTAGTAGATTTTGTAGTCGAGTGTTAGACCCACCATGGGTAGACACTACCCAAAAGTATCACTCGAGCCTACGTGCCAATGACTCGTCCAAGGCACCGTACTCCGTGACTTAAACTCATCCATTTACCTTACCTGACATGGCTTCACTTCTCTGGTACCCACGGTTAGTTATATAAGTACTCGGAATCCTACTCACTGGGAATCCTTCAGCGAATAAACATACAAAACGGAGTACTGGACGTAACCCGAATCTAACATTTGGAGTATTTTGGAGTATTCGTAGACTAATTTAAAGTATTATAGAGTATGTTAGAGTAATCTCAAAGTATTTAAGAGTATTTAAGAGCATTCCAGTCTTGTAGAGTATTCAAGAATATTTATAGTATTTTGGAATGTAAAAGTTTTACAATCTATACTATACTATGTACTCTATAGTATGCGCTCTATACTACAATCTATACTATACTATGTACTCTATACTATGTACTCTATACTACACTATATACTATACTACAGTCTATACTACACTATATATTATGTACTATATACTATGTACCATACTGAACTGACGGCAATCGCAGCAGATTCAGAAAGAGTGTTTGTAGAGAATTTAAGAGTGTAGAGAATTTAAGAGTGTAGAGAATTTAAGAGTGTAGAGAATTTAAGAGTGTAAAAAATTTAAGAGTGTAGAGAATTTAAGAGTGTAAAAAATTTAAGAGTGTAGAGAATTTAAGAGTGTAAAAAATTTAAGAGGGTAGAGAATTTAAGAGTGTTTTCAAAATATTTCAAGAGAAGTTAAGAATATTTTTACAATACTTTAAGATAATTTTGAGAGTGCTTTGGGTATCTCAGGGTGGTTTGGAGTGTTTAAGAGTGTTTTAGCGTTTAAAAATGTCCTACAGTATGTCAAGAGTATCATGGAGTGTATCCAACAACTTGACAGGGTACGAAATTTTGAAATACTGGGTTGTTTAATTTTGCTAGTGTGGTTTGAATACTTTTGAAAACACTTTTACAACAGTATCTTTATTATATACCACCAGTATCCACCAGTATCCACCAGTATTTAGTCACTTACTAATCAGTGTTAATAGTAGTAGCACGGTACTTTACACAACTATAACTAATGTGCTAACGATTGTACTTTACATGATATACACTATAGATGTGTACAGTGTTTTTATAACTCTTCAAACTAGCGCGCCAAATGTTCAAAGCACAATGGGAAACTTAAACATATATATATATTTATTCATAGGCTACAAGTCTATAGATTTGTTTCGGAAAAAACTTCTTAAAGAAGTGCAAAAACTCCGAGACAACACCGAAGTGTTTGGAGAAATGAAAGATCGCGCAGTGAGTTTAGAGACCCCCGTCTATAAGCACGTCTAAAAGGACCAAACTAAAAGCGTCGTCGATCCCTTACGTTCTCAAGTTTATGGTGGTGTAAATTGAACCTAGAATAGTCTCGGAACTCCCCCAGTAATGCCACTATCCAGTTGGAGGACATCAACTCTCACTAGGGTAATGAAAACCTAGGTACTTGAGGCAGATGATAGAGAATGATGATTGCTGATTGGCTCTTGTGGACACCGGTCACAAGGTTTCAGAACTCTCTGACTTCCAGCATGTCGATTATCATGTGAGATATAATGATCGATGATGTTTTGAAGGTAATGTATGGGGATTCGGATGTATGGGGATTCGGATGTATGAGGTCCTTACTGATACAAGCTTCTGATATGTTAAGGTGACTAAACACCTGCGATATAATTAGTTGGCGTTGATGTGCCATTTGAGTGTTGCAGGTACAGTCGGAGTACTTGACTGTATGCCCGGAGAAGAGCTTCGGAATTTTCCATTTCCTCTTCATCAAATTTTTTGTATCTTTGCATGGAGACAACAATATGAAACTTTCTAAAGGTCAATCTTTCGAATTCCTTAAGCTGCTTGTTGCTCCAGTCACCAGGCCTTGAACTTTGTTTTTGCTCGAGCTCCTAGAAGAGCTTAATAGCAAGTAAGAAATGGTTTTGCGCGTTAAATCAGGCGTCAAACGTGTCAAATCTTCTGTAAGGTCAATAACGATCGGATAATTCAAAAGGGACTGTTTTTAATATTTAACATAGACTTCACATAAACAGGTTATTTCGAATCTTTGAAGCTTAGCAATTTTCAGCTTATAACCACGAATCTTTTTGAACTATTGGTTGTTTAATTATGCTACTGTGGTTTGAATCGTTTTGAAAGATACTGTAGATAGTTTAGTATGGTATAGGTAGTTTATAGAGTGTAGATAGTTTAGTATGGTATATGTAGTTTTATAGTGTAGGTAGTTTATAGATGTAGGTAGTTTATAGATGTAGGTAGTTTTATAGTGTAGATAGTTTTATAGTGTAGGTAGTTTTATAGTGTAGATAGTTTTATAGTGTAGATAGTTTTATAGTGTAGATAGTGTAGTAGTAGAAGTAGTGGCCTTACTGGATCTAGTTTTGCAGCCAATGCGTATGCCATGATGCCTGATCCGTGAGGAATGACGCCCGCACCACCGCGCTCTTCCTCCCAATAGTCGTGACTATCACCTCATCAATCAGTGCTCACCAATGACCAACCAACAACCATCTACACTTTATGCCCCAGAGAGGGAGGATTCAAAGTGGTTAGAAATCGAAATAAAATTAACTCAATTAGTGGCAGTGACTTATAATCAAATACTGTTAGTTTTTGTTAGTGACTTTTTCGGTATGGTGGCGGATGTGGTGGCGGTTGTGGTGGTGTTGATGGTGGCGGATGTGGTGGTGTTGATGGTGGCGGATGTGGTGATGGATGTGGTGGCGGATGTGGTGGTGTTGATGGTGGATGCAATATTTGGGGTGGATTTGTGCGAGACTGAGGCACGAGTGGACAATGCAAAGTCAACATGACTGAGGTAAGTTAGGGCTTGAGCCCTAATGCATTCCCCCAGTGTGCGCACTGGCCGCGCGCGCGCAGCCCACCCGAAAAATTATACCTCGCACCTCTTTCTTCTTCACTGAGCAGTATACTGACGAAGAAGTCCATAATGTCTGATATCGAAGAACAACAAGTCGTCGAAGAGGTTGCCGTTGAGCAACAAGAGTCTTCCATTTCCATCGAGGATGCCTTGAAGGTGGTGTTGAGAACCTCCTTGGTGCACGATGGTTTGGCCAGAGGTTTGAGAGAGGCCTCCAAGGCTCTTTCCAGAAAGGAGGCCCAATTGTGTGTCTTGTGTGACTCTGTTACCGAGGACTCCATCACCAAGTTGGTTGAGGGTTTGTGTAACGAGGGTGACGAGAAGATCCCATTGATCAAGGTCTCTGACGCCAAGTTGTTGGGTGAGTGGGCCGGTTTGTGTCAGTTGGACAGAGAAGGTAACGCCAGAAAGGTTGTTGGTGCTTCTTGTATTGTTGTCAAGAACTGGGGTGCTGACTCTGAGGAGAGAAACATCTTGTTGGAGCACTTCTCCCAGCAATAAGCGTCCAATGTATGATAATCTTATGATACTTTAATAAAGTGACAAAAACACTTCATAGTGCTGTAGATGCTGGTCCTCCAACCATCGGGTAGTCTTTCGATATGTACTTTGACGTATCCTTTCTTACTTTATGAGTCGCGCACGACCCACTTCCCAATATTAAGAGGCATGCATATACCTCTGGGAGACCAAGGAATGCAGATCTTCATTGCAGATTCATATTAACTTTGGCTAGAAGTGGTGTTGGGGTATTTGGACCTTTTTTAGTGGCTGATGTGCCAATAGTAAATCCTCTTCATTAGGTTTTTATATGTTCTACAGCTCAATTAATTAATTACGACTTAGTTTTGATTACTAATTTTTTCGTTTATATATTTTTGCTGGAACTATGATTTGCTGGAAGTATGAATTACATCAAGATATGTTGAATTACAATCCTGTATCTGGTTATTTATACCTTTTTATTAATTGTATGATTTATAGATTGTGCTGCAGAGTGTGTTTGTTGAAGCTGATTCTGAGTTAGTTTCAGGAAATGATCCATCCTCTGTTTTGCTACCAGATTTAGCTGGGCATAAGGGCTCTCACTAGTATAGTACTTTAGTTGATCATATTTAATAAAGTAATTAGACTGTATGTATTCCGTAATCCTTTGGTAACCAAGAAACTTCTTTGGAAATACGCTCTTAGTACTGACCCTGCTGCATTTAGAGCTCATCGACATAGATAGCTTACACTAATGATGCTACACACTAAAAAAAAAAAGTTTGTATTAATACATAGTATCAAAAGGCTTTGCTCTGTAACCTTGTACTCATATCATTATCCAACGAAGAGCTTAGGCAATAACACAGGCTTGGAGACCATGGGTACTTGGTGTTGACTTGAACGAGTAGAAGTTGACCTTTGGAGCAGAGAAGGAATTCTTGGCTCGATTTTTTATTACCAGTTATTTTATTCTTTGGTGTTGGTACCGGTGTAAATTCAGGTTTAAGAGCTAAGGTATATGCATTTACTTAAATGTGAGTAGGAGGTACTTTACCCGGAGTTGGGTAAGGTAAATGAAATATGTGAAGCGGGTATTCATACCATTATTAATTGAGATCGATTTCCTTTATTAATGTATGTATCAGAAGCTCAAATACATTAAGTGCTAGTTATACTGTGGCCGGAATAGCCAGTTCCGGGGCTTATATCCAGGTCCGGGGCTTATATCCAGTTCCGACCTATTGACTCAGGTCGTTTTATCCTCCACAAAAAATCCTATATCTTTTGCTTTTGGGGTGATATGGCGTCAGCTTACGTCCGGGAGATATATGTCTTTCTTTGAACCCAGAATCTGGAATGTACGGGCCATTACTGGGGGTGTATATATAGATCACGTGACCCGATATCTGAGATCCGGGGCGTATATGCAGGTTGTCCAAAGAACATTCAATTTGAGCTGGAGGTGCCAAAAAAAAAACAGTTACCACAGCGATAATGGCTTGTGGTGGTCAAGCGTTCACAACTACATATAGTTCTAGTCCCATAGTTCTCGTCCCATAGTCTATAGTTCTCTAATAATCCATCGGTTCCTGAGAATAAGTAGTGCTAAGAATGAGGCCTTACCAATCTCCATTGTTAGGATCAGACAAATCCTAGAAATATTAGGAGTATTAGGAGCATTAAAAATACTAGAAACACTTGTTTTTTTTTTGCTCTCACCATCAGCTCATCTCCTTCCTCCAGTCTTTTTTGTCTCTTTTTCATGTAGATAAGGATTGCTGTTTTACTATACTATACAGTATTATACTATACTATACAGTATTATACTATACTATACAGTATTATACTATACTATACAGTATTATACTATACTATTATAAAACACTACACTACTACACTACTACTATACTTATCGATGCAGGACTCGTCGGAATCACTACGTGGTTTCCTACACTAGAGAAGGTCAAGTGGGTTCTAGCCCATTATCCACTCAAGTATAAGCATCATGATAAAAACTACAGATATTACTTACAATGACAAATGTACGGTACCACTATAGAGAAATGTGGCCATTAAGGTTTTGGCCCAAACAAACTGCAAGGTCATCCAAGGTTGGAGAGTATAATGGCCACATATCAGTTAAGGAATAATGATGTTTCTGTAGATTTCATGGCATGAAAAAGCTAGTATAAATATGAACAATAAACTCTGGCACACAATAGAACACTACACTATAGAACACTACACTATAGAACACTATAGTATACTACAATGTACTACTATACTACAATGTACTACTATACTACAATATACTACTATACAGAACCACCTGAAAAGCTAAAAAAAGAGAATAGCAGTTGTTTCTGATGAAGGTGGAGCTGAAACATAAGTAGTATTCTCTGGTGGGAGAAAAAGTACTTCAATAGAACTTGAAATGTAATCATAGTAAAGAGAGTATTGTATAGTGTATATAAGAGTATACCTTTTTTGTAGTACGTGTATCAGTACATAGTGGTATAACATAAAATATTGTGCTAAAATGAATAATTGAACCAATCAGTTCATAAGACCATTTCCGCATACTTTGACAAATCTTAAAATAACCGAACCTTAAAATAAACTACTCAAAACAAAGTACTTCTAGAATCACAATTATATTACTATTTTGTATCGAGTGCTAGCTCGCTATATAGTATTGTAAACTTACTACAGTACATTATATACCTTCTATAGTCTGTTCCAGATTCTGGTCTGTCTTCGTAACCTTATTTGTATGTGCACAGTCATGCAGTACATTGATGTCATACGGTGTAGTAGTTTAGGTGGGATGAGCAACCAAGTCTCTGGCTTCTTTGAAGATCAACAACTTGCAGGTGCTGCTCCAAAGAGCCATCGAAGCCATAGCCCGAGTATTGGAGCTGAACTCTTTCTACTAAATCATATTATAACTATCTTATTAAACTCTAATCATATTAAAACTCTAATTATATTAAACTCTAATCATATTAAAACTCTAATCACATTAAAACTCTAATCACATTAAAACTCTAATCACATTAAAACTCTAATCACATTAAAACTCTAATCATATTAAACTCTAATTGTTAAATTCCGGTTTCTTCAGGTACTCTGTTTACTATGTTCATTCGCCGATGATTCCTCTGAGGGAGGAATCTGAGGTACTTAAATACTTTTAGAAAAAAAGGGTGTGCGAGTTAGCACGAGAACAATAGCACTGAACGCCGTCCCAACATCGTGCGATCTTGGGTCTTAGCTTCTTGGCATGGCTATTGTTAGGATTAGGCAGTGAGGGCTTAAAATACCTCCATAGGTAGGACACTACCTGGTGGACCAAACACTAATCATATTTCAACTATCATATTATAACTCTATTCATATTATAACTATCATATTATAACTCTATTCATATTAAACTCTATTCATATTATAACTCTATTCATATTAAGCTCTATTCACATTATAACTCTATTCACATTATAACTCTATTCACATTATAACTCTATTCACATTATAACCATCATATTAAACTCTATTCACATTATAACTCTATTCACATTATAACTCTAATCATTTATAACTCTAATCATTTATAACTCTAATCATATTAAACTCTACGGTTTAGGTCCTCTAGTACCATAGTAAAGAGCCATACCAAACCCGAGTCGTGTCAGACTCTACCTAGCCTATTGTATCACTATTTTTTCCTCCACAAAACATAGTTTCAACTTTTGTTTTAGTATATATTAATGTACAGGGATATAAGTTATACCTTACAAAACCAAAGTCTGATATGACGGGGCCACCGCACCTCTTCTACTTTTTGTTCATCCAAGATGTGCACAGTCTTATAGTTCAAATTCTCCAGTCTTATTATTCAAAGTCTCCACAGTCTTATAGTTGAATGTCTCCAGTCTTAACGTTCAATGTCTCCAGTCTTATTGTCTTTAAGTGGCATGTATACATACCTTCCCTCCGTACATGCCAGGTACTCGTTGACATTTAGTCATAGTAATAAATACCTCCACGTGAACCTACTTGGTTTTTAACCATATTAATATAGTGTTAGATCCACGATAGACTGGGCCCTGCCTAGAGAGAATCCATGAAGCCTACTCTGTCTGAACGTAACCATGGCCAATGCAAAAGCCGTGTCACATCCATCACTGCACAAAGTACCATGACGGCCCTTTCGAATATTCTGAATAATCCTTACCATTTTTCTAGTGGGGAGTTTTTCGGTACTACGTTTCTCTCAAAGTTATATAAGCCATTTTTGTTTCTCAAAGTTATATAAGCCACTTTTGTTTCTCAAAGTTATATAGACCATTTTTGTTTCTCAAAGTTATATAGACCATTTTGTTTCTCTCTTTGAGAAACCTTCAACGAGCAAAGTATTAGTAAGGCATAAAAGTATTAAACATAACATATATATAGTATCACATAGCAATAGGGCTATATCCAGATCTGCCCAAAGGAGAAATTCCGTTTCCAAAAAGGTACTTTTCTCTTTGTTCAGCATGTTTTTTTGTTCATGGCTTCTCTTGATTCATTATCTTGTGGCAAGAAGTAGACGTGCACCTCAAAACACGGAGTATAAGGAAAGAAAATGCAGCTTGCATATTGAAACTGTCCGAAAGAGCAAGATGGGTAATGAACCAACTTCCTAAAAAGTAATTCATTCTTTTATGGTGTGTTTAGGTGTTATTTAATACCATTCGTGGAATGACGTACTAAATTTACCGTGTGCTTTGGAGTGGGCAGAAGAAAACGAGCAGTTCTAAATGCAACGTCTCATAAAACCGACTGCTTTTTCCCCAAAGAACTCCATTCGAGGATTTTAAAATAGTGGCCTCTTTTGTTTGGAAAAAGCAAGAATATCATACTTACTCCGCCTTTTTACCCACTCTGGCAATGCACTGGCACCTTAAGTAAGACTAGGACTGTATCTACGGGAAATTTTGAACCAACTTTTTTTTTTCTACTCTAATACATTTCGTCTTTTCTACTCTACTAATTTTCTAGTTTTCTAGTTTTCTAATTTTCTTCTTTTCTACTCTACTAAATTTCTAGTTTTCTAGTTTTCTAATTTTCTTCTTTTCTACTCTACTAATTTTCTAGTTTTCTAGTTTTCTAATTTTCTTCTTTTCTACTCTACTAATTTTCTACTCTACTAATTTTCTACTTTTCTTCTTTTTGGAATTGTTCACTGCATACACTAGTGTAAAGTTCACTACTTATGATGATTCTGACAGTTTACATTAAGTACGCGCACGAGCACCTGACTGCGAAAACCGCCAAACGGTGCTCACTGAAAAAGAGTGCACTTACTCTACACACCAACGCACAACTCTATTCACTATAATCTCCATTTCCATTCCATTTCCATTCCATTTCCATTCCATTTCCATTCCATTTCCATTCCATTTCCATTCCATTTCCATTCCATTTCCATATTCACATACCTCCTGAATCAACCTTCTTCCATCACCGGTTGCAAGACCCACCAACAAAAAAGTCCATAAAAAGGTCTCAGAGCAAAGATCATTGCAGTCTACATCCTGCACAGTGAACTATACAATGACGTAATAGATAAAAAGACGTGATTCAATATCACCACATTTCTTTGTGTCCTCTAAAGTGATCTCTAAAAATCTTAACTACCACCAAGTCCTTTGTGCAGGACGGTCTTGTTATCTACTATTCCATCACGCACTATTCTTACTAGGCTCAGCACCATCACTCGCATTACCCACATCACACACTTCTGGTCTTGTGTGCAGGTCAGCACCCCCATCAATCAGTCACCATAGTACAGCCATATTTTCACAGCACAGCCATATTTCCACAGTACAGCCATATTTTTCTTTCTGTCCTAAATCTGGTATCCTAACCAGTCTATTACTACATCTTCTTTTACTGTGTCATTTTGCTAGTCCATCCCTAGTGTGCGTTAAATATTGTGTACTTTGTTCTGTTGACAGTAGTCTGTTTATCAGTGGTGCGCGAACTCACTCCAACAACATGCCTTCTATAGACCAGTACACACGGCGAGAGGCCCGAATAAGAGGCTCAGGGTATGTAAGTCGTCCAGCAAGTTTTAGGACCACTTTAGCACGCATGGGATAGTGACTAACTGCAGGAACCGGGAGATCAAGGTCGACCAGCTCAATATTCTGTCTTCTGATGGGAAACACGACTCGGACCCTGTCAAGCCGGAGGATACACCATGGGAGAACCAAGACGGGGGAGACTTCGAAGTAGTGGAAAAGCAAATTCTGGAGAATCAAATTCTGGAGAATCAAATTCTGGAAAATCAAACTCTGGAAAATCAAACTCTGGACTACCAAACTCTGGAAAATCAAACTCTGGACTACCAAACTCTGGCCTACCAAACTCTGGCCAATCTACATCAACCTATACCTTCCACAAATCCCACCCAGAACCATACTCAGAAACCACCCAAAGAAGATAATCCTTCTAGGAGACCCTCCATTCAACAAAAACACCATGAACCCTCTGGTGAGGCTCTACGAGAAAAACGCAAGTTGACGTTCAGCTCCGATGAAGATGATGAAGACGACTTTAAACCTTTGAATTACAAACTACTGCACACAAGCAAACGCCCCAAACTCGAAGCAACCAAAGATGTTCCACAAACTTCTGTGCATATGGACTACCTGGGATTGGATTACGATATTGATGCTGACCCTATGGATAAGAACGGACTGCATCCAAGCGATGGAGACCCCACCATCAAGCAAGAAGTCATGGATGACAAACCGGCAAAGCGAAAAAGAGGCCGACCCAAAAAGGGGGAAGCCCAGAAAAAGACTACCACAGTCACTCGGAGGTCCAGAAGAGTGGTGGATAAGCCAAGGCTTCGGAAAAGTCACGTGTCAGAGCCCACCAAAGCCACACACCCCAAACCTTTCAGTTCCATGGCCCTTCTTCTTGCACATAAAGCCAAGCCCGAGCTACATACAGGGGCCCGGCTGTTAGGACTGAATTCCAAAGGAAAACAGCGTCCCTTGACCATCGATTCAGAGAGGCTATATACGGCCAGCACACGTGACCGGCGGTTCAACCTCACCACTTTGGACGTACTAAAACATTTTGTGGATGAGCATTCGCCTCGTCCATCGGCTAACGAAGTTATCAGTGAAAACGTGGTGTTGACCGAGTTCAAGGCACATCTCAAGTTCTACCTCGACCATTTGCTGGACTTGCACTCCAGTATGGGCGACATTTCCCACGACTTGGCCAGTGTGCAGAGGAAAAAGAACGAGGTTCGTAGAAGCATTTTGGAGCTCCAGAAAAAACACTCGCTGGTAGGGGCCGAGCTAGCGGTGGAGCGCAGAAAGTACTATGAGATGAAGGAGAAACACCATGAGTTCATGCATATGGTGGGGGCAATTGGAGAGCTCAAAACGGCGATTCTGGGCGAACCCCAGCCTCCGGACTTGAGTGCGCACGTGATGCTGTCTCTTACGGATCTTCAGAGGGTTTTGAATCCAAACTACGGCTTGCCTGCACAGTTGCAGTCGGTGGTGAAGAGTCTAGGAGAACTTCAGGGACACAAACAATAAAAAGCAAACCACTGAAGAATCCGGACTGTATTTTGAGTTGACAGAACGTGAATTTCCTACAGTTGTGGTGACCAGAGAGAAGATACAGCTCATATCGATGCTACCATTATACACCGCACCAGCGCGAAGGTTCATTGACTCATTATAATATCACACTGATTGAAACCATATTAATTTATGATTCTTCTCCTATTCCGCCAATCGTGGGTATAGGAACCCTTCGGCCACGTGACTCTATAAAGCTACTCAGGAATGAGGTCAAGTGTCATATAATATGGGTATGGGAATCAGGTATCAGTTATCCTGTATTACAAACATTAGATGAGCTGTTAGGCATTGTATGTATTATATATACAGATCAGTGTCCGTGTTTAGAGGCAGCAGCTAGTATATAGGTATCATATACTCAGTAACAGTATGCGACCATCAGTATAGTCAGTATAGTCAGTATAGTCAGTATAGTCAATATAGTCAGTATAGTCAGTATAGTCAATATAGTCAGTATAGTCAGTATAGTCAGTATAGTCAGTATAGTCAGTATAGTCAGTATAGTCAGTATAGTCTATAGTAGTACTTGTTAGATTCTTATTGACACTCTAAATACCTAACCGTTGCTACATACATTGACGGTCCCTCAAGAGAGGAACCGTTTACATGACTTAGTAGAGTAGCAGGGTAATACATTTCGAGTACCTAGATAGTGGTACCTTGTTAGTACTTTCGATGGGTAATTCTTGCAGTACTAGTTGTAGATTTTCAAGGAGAGGAATTGGTGGTAGTTTTCCTGAAAAGTAAAAAGATCTAGACCAGTGAATCCGCTGAAAAAAGACCTCTGTTTTCGTGTAGTAGTATAGTGTAGTAGTATAGTGTAGTAGTATAGTGTAGTAGTATAGTGTAGTAGTATGTGTTAGACCTACATGGGTATACACTAGCCATAGAGGTATCTTTCAAGCATACGAATGGAAATGACTCATCCAGATAAAATAATATTTAATTTCTATACTAAAGAGAAAGGAATGGTTAAATTTCTATACTAAAGAGTCTTTAAAAAAAGGAATGATTAAAATTCTACACTAAAGATTCTTTAAAAAAAGGAATGGTTCAATTTCTATACTAAAGAGTCTTTAAAAAAGGAATAATTAAATTTCTATACTAAAGATTCTTAAAATAAAAAGGAATGGTTAAATTTCTATACTAAAAATTCTTTAAAAAAAGGAATAATTAAATTTCTATACTAAAGGTTCTTTAAAAAAGGAATGATTAAATTTCTATACTAAAAGTTCTTAAAATAAAAAGGAATGATTAAATTTCTACACTAAAGGTTCTTTAAAAAAAGGAATGGGTAAACAGTTGATATTAAAGGGATCCGTTTTTAAACCTAGTTTGTTCTTAAAATATAAATTGATTTACGAAACCTTTCATTACATTCATAAAGAATAATGTAAATGATGTCTGTTCATTATAAGCTCTAACCCGTGACTTCGACTCCATTCACCTTACCTCGTGACATGGCGTTTGACCGTCCTGATTCACTTCTCTGGCATTCACAGGTCAGCTATATAATCACTTGGATTTCCACTTATTGGGATCCATCTACGAATGAACACAACTCCAGTATTAGACTATTCAAGAATCTAACAGAGTAGTAGTATAGTGTAGTTTAGTAGAATCAACAGGTGATTTACATATCTATAGATTTAGACCTAATAGATCTACGAAAAATACTGTAGCCCAATAAAGCTATATCCTAAATCATATGATTTAGAGAAAGTTAAAATAACTAATAAATCAAATTTAGATAATGACTTATTTATACAAATGAAAGGTGTCATTTCACCTTTTTTTTTTTTTTTTTTGGGGCATATATTCTTTTTACTGAAGTGAATTTGAAACTTTGGTTTTTTAGTTCTTCAGAGAGTTTAAGCAGTTTAGTTTTACTAAAAGTATCTATACTTTGTTTATGTGTACCTGGTGTCATATTTCCAGGATTTGTTTATGTTTACCTGGTGTCATATTTCCAGGATTAGGTTTTATTTTGTTATACGCCAACGATAGTGTTTCTTTAGATTAAGCTAGTTTGAAAGTCCTTTGTAACGTTGATCATTAGCTTTTTTCAATTGTTTATTATTTTATTCTATTTCTATAAATAATTATATGCTTATATGTCTGTCCTAAGAGAAAAATTATGATTATAATTAAATTTATATTTAGTCCTTGGGCAATGTATGTAAAACTTCAATACATTAGTTTTTTAACACAACATCCTTTAGTAGAGTATAGTGTAGTTTAGTAGTATAGTGTAGTTTAGTAGTATAGTGTAGTTTAGTAGTATAGTGTAGTTTAGTAGTATAGTGTAGTTTAGTAGTATAGTGTAGTATAGTGTAGTATAGTGTAGTATAGTGTAGTATAGTGTAGTATAGTGTAGTATAGTGTAGTATAGTGTAGTATATGTTAGACCTACATGGGTAGACACTACCCAAAAGTATCACTCGAGCGTACGTGCCAATGACTCGTCCAAGGCACCGTATTCCGTGACTTAGACTCATCATTCATCTTACCTCACATGGCTTCACTTCTCTGGTACCCACGGTTAGCTATACAAGTAGTCGGATTCCCACGTACTGGGAATCCATCAATAAACATACAAAACAGAGTACTGGACGTAACCAGAATCTAACAATTACTATGTCTACTAATTATGATCTATACTAATTACGATCTCTACTAATTACGATTTCTACTAATTACGATCTCTACTAATTACGATCTCTACTAATTACGATCTATACTAATTACGATCTATACTATTATTATCTATACTAATTACGATCTCATACTATTATTATCTATTACTAATTATGATCTATACTAATTACTGTTAGATTCTTGTAGAACGTATTGTACTATGTTAACTATTTATCCGTTGATGGTTTCTCAGCAAGAGGAACCAGTGCGATTTATATAGCCTTTGAAGAGAAACGTGGCAGTGAAAACTCTTCACCACGAACAATGGTGATGATTGTTCGTGGCATCTTCAAAAAGGGGCCATCATTGTTGATGGCCGAACGCCGTGGGACGGCGTTCGTGGTAGCCCTAAATAGGATCGGGCAGAGAGACTTTCTAATCCCTCCATAGGTAGGTTACTACCCATGGCGGATCTGACAATTACTATCTATACTAATTACTATCTATACTAATTACTATCTATACTAATTACGATCTATACTAATTACTCCCTAATACTAAACACTTCTATTACTAATTTCTATCTAATACTATTATTATCTATTACTAATTATGATCTCATACTAATTACTATCTATACTAATTACGATCTATACTAATTACTCCCTAATACTAAACACTTCTATTACTAATTTCTATCTAATACTATTATTATCTATTACTAATTATGATCTCATACTAATTACTATCTATACTAATTACGATCTATACTAATTACTCCCTAATACTAAACACTTCTATTACTAATTTCTATCTAATACTATTATTATCTATTACTAATTATGATCTCATACTAATTACTATCTATACTAATTACGATCTATACTAATTACTCCCTAATACTAAACACTTCTATTACTAATTTCTATCTAATACTATTATTATCTATTACTAATTATGATCTCATACTAATTACTATCTATACTAATTACGATCTATACTAATTACTCCCTAATACTAAACACTTCTATTACTAATTTCTATCTAATACTATTATTATCTATTACTAATTATGATCTCATACTAATTACTATCTATACTAATTACGATCTATACTAATTACTCCCTAATACTGTTATTATCTAATACTATTATGATCTCATACTATTATTATCTATTACTATTATTATCTAATACTAATTATGATCTATTACTAATCACTATCTATACTAATTACGATCTATACTAATTACGATCTCATACTATTATTATCTAATACTATTACTATCTCTACTTATTATGATCCATTCTGTCAGATCCGATATGGGTAGTAACCTACCTTGGAGGGATTAGAAAGTCTCTCTGACCGAACCTAATTAGGGCTACTACGAACTCCATATCGGCATTCTACCATCAAAAATGATGGCCCTTTTTCGAAGATGCCAAGAACAATCATCACCATTGTTCTGGTGAAGAGTTTTACTGCCAGGTTTTTCTTCAAAAGCTATATAAATCGCACTGGTTGCTCTTTGTGAGAAACCATCAACGGATAAATAGATAACTTAGTACAATACGTTCAACAAGAATCTAAAAATAGTAGTATAATACTGTATAGTATATTAGTATAGTAGTGTAGTACTGTATAGTAGTATAGTAAAGTATAGTAAAGTATAGTAAAGTATAGAAGAGTATAGTAAAGTATAGAAGAGTATAGTATAGTACTGTATAGTAGTATAATATATTCAAGGCATAGTGTGGTGTAGTAGTATGGCATTAATGTATTTCTACTATCAGTATAGTGTAAAATAAAGTAGAGTATATGGAAATGTAGTGAAAGGTCCATCATAGTATAGTCAAAACAATAGCATAGTATGTGTTGGAGTTTTTAATTATGGTACATTGTAATTACTCTGGTCATCAGTTGTAGTATTCTGGTAGTATAATAGTCTGGTAGTATAATAGTCTGGTAGTATAATAGTCTGGTAGTATAATAGTCTGGTAGTATAATAGTCTGGTAATGTAATATGGTGGAAACCATGGTGTGGGGTAGTGTAAATCAGTAGTTAAGCAATATATAAGATGGTTCAGTAGTGTATATAAGATGGTTCAGTAGTGTATATAAAATGGTTCAGTAGTGTAAGTTGTGTCAGTAGTGTAGAGAAATAAGTACTTTATCATCAGCAAAGATTCGTAATATAGTCTATATCTAGAACTTTAAGGGAGATGGGTCCGACTGTACATATACAGGCACATTCAATTCTGGTCATACTAGCTACTGAATCGGCATATTAAACTAGTTCACCACAGCCTCAACTAGCTCGTCCTAACACTAAATCATATTATACTAGCATTCAGCCTCAACGAAATCAGGCACCTCCCAAAAGATACAGAAGAGTCCCAGCCCGGATGTACGCCCACCCGGAGTTTCCACCTGGATTTACTTCCAGCCAGATGTACGTCGGCCCGGATGTACGTTGGCCCGGATGTACCGGTGCACCGGCCCTTAATCGTCACCCACCAAGGCCATGATCATTCTGTACAAATAGAAGAAGAACATCAACAAGTGAAAGCCCAACTTGACAAAACTCTCCTTCTTGTGCTTCGACAAGGTGCGGAATATCTCGGTGGCGTCCAACAAGTGGTTCTTCTGGATGAACTTGTTGACGTTGAATGCCAACAAAGGCAAGTTCAACAAAAACACAAGCCAGAAACCATTGACCAAGAAAAGAACAGTCAAGAAACCATGCAAAGCAGCCTCGGGAATGAACCACGGGTTCAACTTGTGGCACAACTCAATGGGGTTGATGTAGTCACTCTCCAAATCCGAGTACATGATGGTGAAGAACACCTGACTAAATAGGTTCACTGCATTGACAATGACGGCAAAGATAAACAACCTGCGGTTAGTAAATACGCCTTACAAGCACATTCTCTGCAGATACATACCAACTTTCCACGGACATTGTGTATTACTTCCTTCGGGCTATGAGAATGTTATCTTGTTGCGATGGAAGCAAGTTCAACGCAGGTGCACGGGTGCAGCCTCGGCGATCCTCACCACTCCAGACACCACACCACTATATTGTTATGTTACTATACTGGACTATACTAGACTACACAGTTTGAGACCTCACTATTGTATGTTGCTGCCACTCCACTATAATACTATATTAAACCTTTATACTGGACTAGACTAGACTACACAGCTGACTTTGCCACAGTATACCACATGGTGTCTTCTATGCTGTGGTCTACTATACACTAACTGCAATGTGGAACTATGCTACGCTAGTATACCACTACTATATTTCATAGTAAAGTGGCTACTGTCTAATACTAAATGCTAGTGTCTAATACTAAAGGCTAGTGTCTAATACTAAATGCTAGTGTCTAATACTAAATGCTAGTGTCTAATACTAAAGGGTACTGTCTAATACTAAAGGCTAGTGTCTAATACTAAATGCTAGTGTCTAATACTAAAGGCTAGTGTCTAATACTAAAGGCTAGTGTCTAATACTAAAGGCTAGTGTCTAATACTAAAGGGGGGTACTGTCTAATACTAAAGGCTAGCGTCTAATACTAAAGGGTACTGTCTAATACTAAAGGCTAGTGTCTAATACTAAAGGGTACTGTCTAATACTAAAGGCTAGTGTCTAAGACTAAAGGCTAGTGTCTAATAGCATAGAGCTATACTATACTAACATATTTGTCATTTGACCTCAGCTTCAGACGACAAGCCTCCCAAGTCCACCTTTGGTTGAGGTACCAACGCCATGATATGATCGATGGAGAAAAAGGAAACTGGAATAATGATCGGTACAAAGTTGTTCATGGACTTTGGCCGGAAGAGATCTAAGCTGGGGACAGAAGTATCTATTTCGATATCAAACGATATGATCAAGTCAAATTGTACATCGGATGAGTACGACAGGCACAAGTGGCTGCTGGTGATGAGTTTCTCTCTCGACGTTTACTCTACTATGGTGTACTATACTACCACACTATACTACCATACTATACTACCACACTTTGCTACTAACTATACTACCACACTATACTACCATACTATACTACCACACTTTGCTACTAACCACACCTTGCTACTAACCACACTTTGCTACTAACTATACTACCACACTTTGCTACTAACCACACCTTGCTACTAACCACACTTTGCTACTAACTATACTACCACACTTTGCTACACTATTGCATATTAAAGTGACTACCATCTAATGCATAGAGCTACACTTACTAACCCACTACTACACTACTGTAGTAATCTAGAACGCTACTTAAAACCATTATACCTTTCCTATAATGGTAGTACTATACTAGTATGGTACACCACTTTACACTAGCCATTACAGAGTTATAGTACACTGCACTACCATTACACTGAACTGATAGTAGAAAATAGTACATACAGTCTCTCTAAATTATGCTATACTGTACCACTGATCATACTCCCTGACTTAAAAAATAGTGTTCTGGCTTGTATCTCTTTGCAAGTTCAAGTGCTAGATCCACTATAGGTAGGGTCCATGGGGCTCGATGCTGCAAACACCGTGTCCTGGACATGATTGTAGTTTTTCTCCAAAGTTAAAACCCCTTCTAGTTCCTCAAAGAGGAGCTACGATTAGTTTAAATAAGGTACAAATGTTTAAGCTTAACTGATACTGATACAGATATAAATATACAGATATACAGATATAAATAACAGATATACAGATATAAATATACAGATATACAGATATAAATATACAGATATACAGATATAAATAACAGATATACAGATATAAATAACAGATATACAGATATACAGATATAAATATACAGTTATACAGATATAAATATACAGATATACAGATATACTACTTAGCTGCATTTGTTCATATGTCTATGTTTTGAATAACCTTGAGATCGCAGTTCCAGGTTTACACTACGGCTTCGTATACTCAGCACTCATTTTTTACCACGGTCAAGGTGCTTAGATCCGTGATTTCGGCTACTGCGCAGCCCACCTATGCCAGATTGTCCGATTACTTTGGCCGTTTGGAGTTGTTTTTGGTGGCCAATGTGTTCTACTTTGTGGGAACTGTTGTGGAGTCGCAGGCCCATGATATCCAGTATTTTGCTGCTGGTGCCGTGTTGTACCAGATTGGTTACTCGGGCGTGCAGTTGATATTGGAGGTGACCTTGGGAACTGGTTAAAGGTACTAATGAGAACATACCAATCAAGGCCAGCCTAAACTCTGGAGCAGCAGTAGGCCAGTGGTAGAGTCTCACCATTGACTTAAGTATTCCACTCGACTGATTGAAGCACCTTACGATGGAGTGAGACTTACTGTATTGCTATACTTTACTCTACTACTTACTCTACGACTTATTATACTAATCACTCTACTAATCACTCTACTAATACTATACCATTTACTCTACTACTTATTCTACTACTTTTTCTACTACTTCCTATACCACTTATTCTACCACTTACTCTACTACTTACTTTACTAATCACTCTACTAATACTAAACCATTTACTCTACTACTTATTATACTACTTATTATACTACTTATTCTACTACTTACTTACTAAGTACTTACTAATACTATACCATTTACGGCCGATAAGTCCAACTTGAACTGGCGTTTGTTTGCTTCTTTCATCCCTGGCCTTCCTTTTATCATTAACACTTGGGTTTTGGGTGACACTTGGGTTTTGGGTGATACTTGGGTTTTGGGTGAGATCTTTACTTCCATGTACACCGTGGTGGAGGGCATTTGGATGTGGGCCGGTATTTTCCCTGCTGCTTGTGTTCCATTGCTTCTTTGTCTTGTTGACCAGAGAAGGAAGGCTTGCAAGAGCGAGGAATGACAACGTATCAGGGCTGAACGCAAGCAAGAGAGGAGGAAAAAAAATATCTTCTTGGATATGTTCTGGAAAATCGATGTTTATGGTATTCGTCTTATTATCTGAGCATTTGGCTTCATCTTGGTGCCTTTTACTCTTGCCGGTAATAAGACGGCTACTTACATCAGCTCCACCACTGCGTGGAACCAGGCCCACCTCATCGCTCCTCTTGTGGTTGGAGTGTGCTTGATTCCTGTTCTTCTCTTGTGGGAGTGGAAAGTGGCCAAGTTCTCCATCATCGCATTCCCGCTTTTTGAAGGACCGTGGAGTGTGGGCTGCTCTTGTCAACCTGTCATATCAATTTCATCTGGTACATGCCCAACGACTTCATGTACACGGTTTTGGTGGTGGGAACACGTCCGTTAATGCTGCCACCAGAATCACCTCGTAGTACTCGTTTGGGTGGGTGATACTCGTTAGGGTGGGTGATTATCGGTCCACTTTTGGGTTTTGTCATTGTCATGGTCAAGAGAACAAAGGCCTTCATGATCTTTGGAGGTGCCATGTGGTTTGTTTCCATGGGTCTCCTTTACCACTACAGAGGCTCCAACGCTGGACTTGAGCACCAAAAAATCAAGGATGGTGTCATTGGAGGTTTGTGGGTTCTTGGTTTCGGTGCTGTTTCTTCACCTACACCACGCAGCTTTTGATCCAGACAGATCCAGATCCAGATACAGATACAGATACAGATACAGATACAGATACAGATACAGATACTTATTCACGTATACAGATACAGATATACATATACTGATCTACACATATACATATACAGATATACATATACAGATATACATATACAGATGACAGATACAGATGACAGATACAGATGACAGATACAGATGACAGATACATATATACACATATACAGATTGTTAGATCCACCAGGTAGTGTCCTACCTATTGAGGTATTTTAAGCCCCCACTGTCTAATCCTAATAATGGCCATATCAAGACGCTAAGACCCAACATGTCACAATGTTGAGATGGAGTTCAGTGCTATTGTTTTCCCCTTTTCTCGAAAAGTATTTAAGGACCTCAGATTCATCCCTCGGAGGATTCATCGGCGAATGAACATAGTAAACAGAGTACCTGACGAAACCAGAATCTAACAATATACATATACAGATGACAGATACATATACATATACAGATATACATATATTGATCTACAGATATACAGATATACATATACAGATATACATATACAGATGACAAATACAGATGACAGCTACAGGTATACATATACATATACACAGATCTATACAGTTACAGATATATTGATATAAATACACAGATATACATATACATATATACATATACATATACAGATATATACTAGTACATTGTGGGAGCAGTAATGGCCGTCACACCAATTCCAGAATTGGCCTTTGTAAGATACCTGTGGACCAGTCAATCGAAACTGGTAGCTTTGAATGATGATATTCAATGACCAATAACACCCACGGTCATTTCTGTCATACACAAATCACTTAAAACGATATCAGTACTGACCGTAATTGGTACACCAGTACCAGTAATGCCAGTTATGCCAGTACAAACAATTACAGTACTACTAATGAGCTGTCATACCACCTACTGTATATTATCTACTGTATATTATCTACTGTGATTATCTACTGTGATTATCTACTGTATATTATCTACTGTATATTATCTACTGTATATTATCTACAGTAAAATATCTACAGTAAAATATCTACAGTATATTATCTACTGTAAAATATCTACAGTAAAATATCTACTGTAAAATATCTACTGTAAAATATCTACTGTAAAATATCTACTGTAAAATATCTACTGTAAAATATCTACTGTAAAATATCTACTGTGATTATCTACTGTATATTATCTACAGTAAAATATCTACAGTAAAATATCTACTGTCTTATCATATCAAGTGAACAGAGTGATGTCAGAGTGATGTGGTTATGATTTATCACTGACTGATGGGCAAATACAATGGAAGAATAACGAATTGATTGGCTTTTTGTTTCTCCATACTCCCGAATATTAATTAGTTTATCTGATCCTTCTTTGCGTTCACGTTTGGTTGAGTTATGTGTTTGAATCACTAATATTTTTCTTAGGGGTATTAGTAATAGTAGTCACTAGGAATATATATATAGTACTAGTAGGAATAGAAGTAGTAGTAGTCAGTAGAAATAGTAGCGGTCAATAGAAATAGTAGTGGTCAGTGGTAATAGTAGTAGTACTAGTAGTACCAGTAGTAGTAGTAGTAGCAATAGTAGTAGTAGTAGTAGTAGTAGTAGTAGTAGTAGTAGTAGTAGTAGTAGTAGTAGTAGTAGTAGTAGTAGTAGTAGTAGTAATACAGCCAGCCTTTCATTGGTTACTCCAAGACTCATGCTCCAGTATATGCGATCACTTTACTTTGGGAATTGCTATCAGAGAAGTCGTACTCCAAGGTGCGAGATGCTTTGGACGAACTTTTGTTGAAGCCGCCTTTTTCCACACATGGGCTATTTCACTATATGTTAGCCATTTGCTGCGTATTGGACAATGTTGACTTGAAACGTATATCCCAACACTTTGACGATATCACCGAAATCATGGACCAGGACCCTGTCACTTCGGAATATGGTGACTTGGTCCAGGACATCACATTGCTTTCTAGTACTGACTCTATAGCAGATAGAATCCGTGCAAATGCCAATCAAGCTCGTAAACTCTTGCGTGAGTGTGATGACTTGGGGCTCGAATACCCTAAAGACTCATTTCTGGGGCATCCTTCAAAATGTGAGGTTCATGCAATGAAGTTGCCTTTCTTGCGTTGAAGCAAGCTCTATCAAAGTATTCCTTCAATTGATCCTTATAGTCGGGGTGGGCGCATTTGTTGATGATGTCAATGGCCCTTTCCCTAGGAGCCATGCCTCTTAAATCCGCCAAGCCTTGTTCAGTCACAATGATGTCTAAGTCATGTTCGGTTTGGTCGACATGCGGAGAGAAAGGAAGCACACAGGAAAGACCCGTTGGATCTGTCTTTGAGGGTCTGGCTGAGGGAGTATGCATAATGGACAACTTCGCATTTCTCAAAAAATCCCCGGATCCACCTAAACCGTTAAGCATTCTAGATCTCATAACATTGGTGGAGTTAGCATGAGCGTAAATATCAACTTCCACTGGCGTGTTCATTGCGATGACACCAAGTCTTCTAATAATGCCATTCTCCTTGGTAGTTTTCTGAAACACGCCACACCCTCACAAGTTCTTTGAACTGCAACATGTTCTGGTGAATCAGTCTACCAGGAATGAACCCAGTTTGGTGGTCAAGGTAAAACCACCAATTGCAGTTCTAGAGCCTGCATTTGCCAATGGAGCAACTGTAGGGACCGCAGCCACCGTCTGACCGGAAACCCAGGTTGAGGAAACTGCTAGACTTGGGGTTGGCAGCAACGTTTCCTGCAGGAGCGGACTCAGCTGGAGCTTTTGGAGATGGATTGTCTGGCTTAGGAGCAGAGTCACCTCCAGCATTGTTTTGTCCAGGGTTCTTAGGTGCAGAGCCTCCCGCTGTTACAGTCTCTGGAACAATGCAAACTCCAGCGACAGTCAAAGTAGTTGGGGCAGTAACAGTTATGGTGGTTGGATGGCACACTATGTCACATTTGGTAATGGTCAAGGTGGTCTCATGTGGGCAGTAGGTGGTGTACATCTTCCAAATAGTGTCGCCAGGAGCGTGCCTATGAAGGTATATGCAACTTTGAGTAACCGGTCGTTGAATGCTCTGCAGATGATTCTGACTTGGAAATGGGTTCTGCTCTGGCTGACTCTAAGCGAACCAGATATACATCACCGAAAGCGGAGAGGAAAAGGAGAAAGCCACCGAAATTGGATCCAGAAAGCATAGAATTCTGTGGGCCTTGGGCAGTTAGCACTTCGGAACAAAGCTACTGCGAGGAACCGGAATCCTCTTTAGACTCGGATTCTGAACTCCCTCCAAGTAATGTCGAAAAACTGGACACTCTCAGGTTGCATCAGACATCAAAAGCATTTTGAGGGGTCATCTTGGTGGTAAACGGGTTGTCTGTTTCATATTATCAAGCCAGATACCACCACTTTTCCAGCATCCTTTTCAGCATCCTTTCCAGCATCCTTTTCAGCATCCTTTCCAGCATTTATGTATCTTTTTCCAGCATCCATGCTTCACGTGACTCCAACTCCTCCAACTTCTTTGTCATTTGCTCGTTGGCTTTGCTGGTGTGCAGGGCCTTGTCAACAAGAGCCTTGTGCTTTTCAACATGGAGAGATAGGCTTTGGAACGCATGAGAATCAGCTCCTGGAGATCAGCCAAGGTATCCTTGATCTGCTTGTTTTGAGCCCGGGCCTCTTCGAGGTTCGTTCCTTCTCTTCTAGCCTCAAGGCTTCAGCACCACTACCAGAACTCACTACTACCAGAACTCACTACTACCAGAACTCACTACCAGAACTCACCACTACAAGTACCCATTACTACAAGCACCCATTACTACAAGTACCCATTACTACAAGTACCCATTACTACAAGTACCCATTACTACAAGTACCCATTACTACAAGTACCCACCATTACTACTGGAGTCAAGACCGTAGCTTTAAAATTCTAAATCAAAAGCTCAGTACTAAACAACAAGCCATACTAGCTCTAAGGAATACACTACATGACTGCATGATTAGTATATATCATTATACCAGCACACACTTGTATAGACGTATAAATAGCGGAATTTCAATTGTGAGTTTACCAAATAGACTATATTTTACTCATGGCCCGGGTTGTATCCAAGGTCAGCAGGAATGAAACTTTCAGAGTCAATATTAATGTATATACTAGAACATAGGTTGAAAGGACACAGAGTCACAGAAGGTTATAATTCATGAAGAAAGTCACAGAAGGTTATAATTCATGAAGAAAGTCACAGAAGGTTATAATTCAGGAAGAAAGTCACAGAAGGTTATAATTCAGGAAGACAGTCACAGAAGGTTATAATTCAGGAAGACAGTCAGACTTAACAACACATAGTCGGAAAAAGTCACTAACGTTTCGTTCGATACTCTGCAGGTGGAAAGTCTAAGGTAGAAGCTCTAGTATTATTAGTTCAATCTGAGTCAGGCTGTTTGGGTCTGGGAGTACTGCACACCTTGGGATATTCTTCAGATTAACCCAGTGATTGGTTGGCCTGCTCTAGGATTTGTATATATAGATATATAGTCATGTTCCCAAACCGCACGTGGAATTTCCATCATACGGATTTCACCATATTGTTCCATAATAAAGAACGATAAGAGTATAACCCGATTCTTTGATGAACTATTAGGAAAAAGAATACCATGTTACAAGTTCCACAGAAAGCTATTTGTTTTACTTTGATCCGCCGACTTAGGATGGGATTTTCAAAATGTTTCACCACATCGAAATTTCACCAGATTTCTTATATATCCACGAGTTTTCCAGCATTTATATATTCTTTTCCAGTATTTATTTATTCTTTTCCAGCATTTATTTATTCTTTTCCAGCATTTATATATTCTTTTCCAGCATTTATTTATTCTTTTGCAGCATTTATATATCTTTTCCCAGAATTTATGCATCCTTTCCCAGAATTATATATCCTTTTCCATAATTATATATCCTTTTCCATAATTATATATCCTTTTCCAGAATTATATATTCTTAGAGAGGTAGAACACTTGTTTGCCCATAGAAGTGCTTATAGGAGAGCGTCACGTATTGGAATAATACGAGGGAGTGGAGTTGAACTTAAAGCTGTTCAAATCGAAAGGTTTTTGATTGAAGTATTGTGGGTCGAGAATTACGAGCTCCTCATCGGTCCTGCCACTAAAAGAGCCTGAACTATACTGAATAGAATTACTCTGGACTAGAACTATACTGACTAGAATTACTCTGGACTAGAACTATACTGAACAGAATTACTCTGGACTAGAACTATACTGAATAGAACTATACTGAATAGAATTACTCTGGACTAGAACTATACTGAATAGAACTATACTGAACAGAATTATACTGAACAGAACTATACTGAACAGAACTACTACATGTCTTTAAAGGTACTATCTTTTGTAAGGTTCTGTGGTATTCCACCAGAATGAATTAATCAAGATAATTTTCAACAGACTCATGTCTGTTTACATACACCCTCAGATGTACAATCCAACATTCACATACTATATTCTTTTCCACCATCATGTATTCTTTTCCACCATCATGTATTCTTTTCCACCATCATGTATTCTTTCCCACCATCATGTATTCTTTTCCACCATCCATGCACCCTTTTCCAGGTCGACTTGTTCGTTCAAAGAAATTCCAATGTTCAAATCATTTAGAAGGAAATACGCATGTACCCTGATAGTGATCGATATTCTTCATCAGGTTCTAAAGCAAATCTTGCATCAGCATATGCAAATTTCGTGATGTTTCAACCATGTAACTATTCCAAATGTCGTTGTTTCTTTGAGCTACCGAAGTATCTCTTGACACCAGCCAAATTTGGTTCAACGGAACTTTTAGGTATCAGGAAAGTTTCAGTACAATGAAATTGAGGTCCAAACGAACAGTAGCAAAGAGTAGTTTTCCAATTATAAATAACAGAGTAGTTTTCAAATTATAAATAGCACCAAAGAGTAGTTTTCAAATTATAAATAACAGAGTAGTTTTCCAATTATAAATAACAGAGTAGTTTTCAAATTATAGATAGCACCAAAGAGTAGTTTTCAAATTATAAATAACAGAGTAGCTTTCAAATTATAAATAGCACCAAAGAGTAGTTTTCAAATTATAAATAACAGAGTAGTTTTCAAATTATAAATAACAGAGTAGCTTTCAAATTATAAATAGGTATTCCGTTCCATCACAAAATTCTTCATCTCTTTCGTTTATAAATTTCTCAAATCCTCTCCATTCTGCTGGTACAACACTTGAACGACTTTCATCAAGTCAGTCTTTAAATTCGACTTCTGGAAGAGCAACGACAATAGTTTGGTCCGGGTCACACCAGCAAAAGAGGATTCTGGGTCATGAAGTCGTCTCAAGACTTTCTCAAAGGCATATGCCTTGACTGTAATGTCATCGACCTTTAGGTAAGCTTCATGCATGATTTTGGCTACCCGTTTCCGAACCAGGATACTCTCATCATCGGACATTTCGCCCACTGATCTGTAGTATGCATAGTTTGGCAATAGAGCATCAATCTAATCTCCCAAATGCAACTTAGTGTAACCATTTCCCACCACAATGTTCATGCCAAGAAAAGTCTTTGTTTGTGGTAAATTGTCATTTGAAAGCTGCTACCAATCCTTTCCTTTGTCCTCGACACCTCAGTTAAGGTGTTACGAATTATTAAAAGATCTTCCACATATAATGTTATGGATGTTAGGGTGTTCCTTGTCTTCTTTTGGTAGATTCAAGTTTCATTGGTAGCTCTTACCCGATCGTGTTCCTCAGATCTCACAATGATTGTGTTCATACTCAAGTGAAATCTGTAGTGAGGGTATCACATGATATGGATATATACTTTGAGGTTACTGAGAACTATCTAATGCAGTACTGGCTGTGTGCTAGATTACTACTGACACTATACTTGCCCATTTACTATGTATAGTGATTTGTGTGATCTCTATAGTGATTTGTGTGATCTCTATAGTGATCTCGGATGACTAATCTCGGTATTCCACCATATACCGCTTTATATACTACTCCTTGCGAGTCCAGGGACTCTTTGCTTGACCCGTCTCCGATTCGTAGTACGTTGGAAACTGGTACTTGCCGTACCGGATCAAGTCCCTCCACTCTCCCTCCTCGTACACCCTGCGCATCACACTGAGAGGGTGCTGACTATGGTTGGAGTCGTACACGATTCCCTGGACCCAGTTGCCTAGGCGAATCATCCGCCCCATCACCCCATCACTCTCCACATCAAACACCATATTGACTTCCTCCCTTTCTCCTTCTCCTTTGGCCTCTGTTCTCTCCCTTTCTCCTCCTTTGGCCTCTGTTCTCTCCCTTTCTCCTCCTTTGGCCTCTGTTCTCTCCCTTTCTCCTCCTTTGGCCTCTGTTCTCTCCCGCACCTCTTTGTTTGGTGTTGTTCTTGTGGGACATAGAGACCTCCAGATCTCCACGTACGGAGTCACCTTTCCTGTTTCAGGTCTGACCATCTCGCCTGTCTCCTTGCGGTCTTCACTTCCCTCCATGGGCCAAAACGCCCCGATATCTGGGAGACCCCTGCACTCGGCCAATGGCCGCTTGAGCCGGAGCGATGCGACAATCTCCGCCAGGTTGATGCAGTGGTTGAAGCGCACGCGATTTGTTCCGCGCAACTCCTCTTCTTCGCCCACAATCACCCACTGGAACACCTGCTCAAACGCCTCCACTTGCTCATGGCTGCCCACATAGGGGTATTTGTCCTTGTACACCCGTACATCCACAAACCGGTCTTGTTTGCTGGTGAACACAAGAGTACTGGTGAGTTCTTCGGGTGTCTCGGGCTCCCACTGGAGACTGATTCGGGTGGACAATACCATGCTGTGGAACTTTGAAGAAGTGAATTGTTTTGGGTGTGAAGGTGGTGGACGGTGGAATTCAGTTTTGATAAGCGCGCACATTTCCGCTATTTCCGCTGGTATTCCGCACTCTCCACTGATTGCGCTCGTTTTTCTGATTGCGCTCGTTTTTTTGATTCCGCTCGCTTTTCTGATTCCGCTCGCTTTTCTGATTGCGCTCGCTTTTCTGATTGCGCTCGCTTTTCTGACTTCCTTCACTGCGGTTGCTTTCTCGTTCCTGTACATCGCGCTGCGGCATACCTTGCACCCGATCATCCTCCGATACCCGAGTGCCGTCCAATTCCCGAAGGTTGGTGAAAAACTCCAATAAAAGACTCTCGTAGCTGATGCGGTCCTGCACGTGCTTCTTCTTGCCGTCCTGCACTAAGCCCCGGAAAAACTCCCGGTCCCGGTCCCGCCACTCCGCCGTGCTCCGGCTCACCGTTTTATAGTGGATCGAGAAGTTCTCAATATCGTCTATTGCATGGATTGGGATCGGGCTTTCGGTGATATGCGCCTTGGCGTCCATGCGATGGTCGAGCTCATCGGGGCTGAAAACGTAGGGGTAGAACCGGAAATTAAGTGCATTCAACCGGAGGTCAAGCACCACCAAGCTTTTGCGGGACTTCGCAAGGCTTGTCACCAAATCCTCCATGCTGGACATGTTGTTGCTAAGAAGAAATAGCTTGCGGAGCCTGCAAAGTGAAGCCAACCCGCTCAAACTCTCAAACTTGTTGAAATTGAGATTTAACTCCCGCACGTTGGGAAACATGTCTCCGAATTGGGAGGGGAGTGACGTGAGACCCACTGCTGACAAGTTCAACACGTTCAAATTAAAGAACGATAAACTGCAATGTTTTCGGAAAACACTTTCCATCGATGAAACCCCCGAAAGATCCATGCTGATCACATCACGTGCGCTCTGGAGAATGTCCTCCACCACCTCAGAACTAACCTGGCACCTGGCTGAAAACTCCTGCAAAAACTTGAGTTTTTTGAGCCCATTCACCGCTTCGATTCTGTTTCCATCAATACGAAGAATCCGTAAGTAGGGGAAATCCTGCACATCGATGGACTTCAAGTAATTGAATTTCACACAAAGTTTCTTCAACTTTCCGTGTCGATTTTGACACGCTAGCTTGCTTAACTTGTTCTCGTTGACATTCAAAATCCGTAGATTCGGAATATGCTCGAGTCCTTGCACACACGTGACCATGTTTTCCGCCATATTGAGTTCCTGGAGATTGGCGAAATTGTACCTTGCAAAGTCTAACTTACCATTGATCTTATTCCGGCTAACATTTAGCGAAATGAGCGACCTCAAAGGCCGGAGTTCTTCGATACCTCGGATCTGGTTGCCCAGCAAATTCAATTGCGTCAAGTTGTGGCTGGCATTCAAACCTGAAAGTGTCTCCAATCGGTTAAACGATGCATTCAAGATCTGCAAGTCCCGGAGCTTCCGGAACGAAGCCCTGCTATCGAGGAAGTTCTCTGAAACATCCAATTCCGATACGCATGTGGGTAAACCTTCTACGAACGCCAATTGATTCTGGGAAACATCCACACTCTGCAAGGACGGGAGGTACAGGTCTAGACTCTCCAAATGGCTGATGTTTTTCCCGGACAACGTGATGGAATGAATCTTCTCCCATACAGATTCATCTGTGGAGCCCGTAATCAACGAAACAATATCCTTATTAGACTGTGAGAACGTATTGTTTGTCAAAGCAGAAACAGCAGTCACGTTGAAGTGCTGGGACCGGTTTGAGGTGCCAAAACTGGAATCTGGGAGCTGGAACGAAACCTCCAAGTTCTGGTCCAGCCGTTTTTTCTGCAGAGGTCGCTTCAAAATGCTCAAATCATGGTCAAAATTGTCTCGTTCGCCTTCCCGTTCTTGTACATCGAGAGAAGACACCAAATCTTCAATGGAATCGAGACTTCCTCGTAACGTATTCTCTTTGTCATTGGATACCCATTTCTGTTCTCTTGGATCTAGAACCATGTTGCCATATTGGTCGGGGTACTCACCTGGTTTGACAACGCCTTTGACCACAGAGCTGCGCCGGATATTGATGGCACTGGAAAGGCGAAGCTGGGATGGCCGTTTCCACTTGATAAAGTTGGCTTTTTCCGCCAAATCCTCTCTTTCATCCACAATCTCTTTTGGATACTTTTGCTCCACACTCTCTCTTGGATACCTCTTCTCCACATTTTCTCGAGGAAAACTCTTTAATCCCACGTCCCTGGGATACTTTCTGACCGACAGCATGGAGCTTCCCAAAAACGGAACTGCTTCTGTGTCTGCAGTTTCTTTCAGGAGATCCAGCTGCACCTTCCCGCTATCGTCCTCCGACAGCTCACTGGTGTACTCTGAATTTAAATCAGAGAACTTGTCAAAAGTATAGGAGTTGTATTCACCTGCATTGGAGCCGTTCCGGGGCGGGGCATGACCTAAAGAAGTCTTTTCTTCCGCTGTATAGTCATCAACAGAGTACTCATAGGCATATTGCCTGTTTTGAAGCGGAATTGAGTCCATTTCCAACTCGGAATCCATGGTTAGTTGAGCACTGCTTGAAGACGTGAAACTGCGCACTTTATTTGGCTTGGGAGTCGATGTAGCAGTGTTTTGGTTCTGGATGAACAGTAGCGAAGGCTGATGAAACGAGTCAGGTGACTTCTTATTAAAAAGGTGGTCTCCTGTGGGCCGTTTTTTCTGGATATGTGCAAAGATATGGTCTGCGTTCTTCATGAAGTCCTTATCAGTGTAATCCTTGGATTTGGTGAAGTCACTGATCCGGAGCTCGAACTTTGGGAGCAGCGACGGTTGCTTGGGGTGTCTCTGTACACTATTGGCATTCGATCTGACTTTCTCCACAAACTGATTTAACACCGATTTGGTAAACGTATCGTATGCGTTTCCAAAGAGTTTCAACGGCAGCCCGATCACAGGGTAATCGTCAGGCTGGTCCTTGACCTGCTCTAACATGTTCTCCAACTGAACTATCTGCAGTTCCGTAAGATGGTTTTCCGAGTCTTTGGTGGCTATGGGCGTGGAGAATGTGGACATCAGGGAGAAGCCCGAGACGGCGGATTTCAATTCGGGTCTGGAAACGTCCTTTGATTGGTCAAAGTGCTTGGAGTCCGGTTTATTGGAATCCTTCGATTGGTCAAAATACGACTGGAACACTTTCTGGAGAGGCGGATCCAGGTCCATTTTGCTCTGGTAGCCATCTGCAACCTTTTTCCAGATAGGCGTGGTATGAGCCCCGTTCTCAGCAGCATTAGCATTGTGAACAAAGGTATTAGAGTCGGAAGTCAAGAAATTCAAAGGCACTTCCTTATTTTTGGACCCCGCCACGTGTTCCTCCGGCGAAGCCTCGTCCCAGCGAGTCTCTAGCACCGACGGCATCCAGTTGGGCGTATGTTCATCATCAAGAGAGCGGTTTTTCGCCCTTAAAGTGGATGTTTTGATGGCTGTTTCGGACACATCGGCGAGGACGGCCTCGAGGGCGTTCTCCGAAGACGTTTCATGGAACAGCGTGCCGATCTGCGTCTTGGTCCGGGCATTAGGGTGCAGTTTATGCTTGAAGGTATTGGGAACCGAGATTCCATTGACACTGGACACTTCATCCTTGAACCCTGAGTTGGGTTTGTATCGGAGCATGTTCTTGTATTTGTTGTTGTTGTTGTTGTTGTTGTTGTTGTTGTTGTTGTCAATCACACCAGTTCTTGCATCTGCTCCGTTCAAGACGTGGAAATTCAGGCTGTTCAGATTATACTCCAAATCAGTCCTTTGCATATTTTGGCTATTCTGACTATTTTGGCTATTCTGACTATTTTGGCAATCCTGACTATTCTGACTATTCTGTCCCTTCTGTCCACTCTCACTCGGTGTTTCAGTAAACTCCACGTTAGGAGCACTGGCACGCAGGCCCCGGGGCTGGGAACTGGGCTGCGCCATGTCTTCCAGAATCTGCGTCTCTTCGAGGAACTGGAGCACTTTGGCCGACGTGGACGGCGCCGGGTCGGAGAGATTGGCCATGAAGAAGAGTGTTTGTTTATCTTCACGCGTGCAGTCGCGCAGACTTGCACAAACCTGGAGAACGTGTCATAGTATAGTAATTACACACTGCAGTGAACCAGCCAGAAATAGCCTGAATTGTTTTGATTTGATTGAAAAGGGTTCTACGGTTTGTGGCTGGTTATTGGAGGGTCCTGCAGATTGTCTATCTAGGAGATTTTATTATTACGCTGTGTTGGGTGTAGAGAGGTGGGACTGGTGAGCTGGAGTATCACGTGTCTCGTACTACTATTGACTGCGCGCTATAACAGTACAATATATTCATATTGTACACTATAAGTACAATGCACTCATTAGTACTCACAATACAATATACTCATTAGTACTCACAATACAATACACTCATTAGTATTCACAATACAATACACTCATTAGTACTCACAATACAATATACTCATTAGTACTCACAATACAATACACTCATTAGTACTCACAATACAATATACTCATTAGTACTCACAATACAATACACTCATTAGTACTCACAATACAATATACTCATTAGTACTCACAATACAATACACTCATTAGTACTCACAATACAATATACTCATTAGTACTCACAATACAATACACTCATTAGTACTCACAATACAATATACTCATTAGTACTCACAATACAATACACTCATTAGTACTCACAATACAATATACTCATTAGTACTCACAATACAATACACTCATTAGTACTCACAATACAATATACTCATTAGTACTCACAATACAATACACTCATTAGTACTCACAATACAATATACTCATTAGTACTCACAATACAATACACTCATTAGTACTCACAATACAATATACTCATTAGTACTCACAATACAATACACTCATTAGTACTCACAATACAATATACTCATTAGTACTCACAATACAATACACTCATTAGTACTCACAATACAATACACTCATTAGTACTCAATATACTCGCAACAGTCCAATTTAACGTATTACAATGCACTTTTAACAATACTCCGTAAATCTATTATGTACTCTATAACAGTATAGTACATGCAGGGAAGAATAGAAGAACTCTTTATATTCATTATACTACTCAGTAATAGTACTCTAATGTACTCACTAAAAGTACAATATACTCATTAGAGTACTCGATTTACTCACAACAGTACATTATAACGGTAAGAACAGTGCTTATAGTGACTTATAGTGACTTATAGTGACTTATGGTGATGATTATAATGATACTTAACGGTAAGAACAGTGCACTTTATACTTTTTAAAAGAACTCAAATGACTTTTATACTCTGTAACACCACTGATTTTCTCAGTATGTACTCAATTTCTCAGTGTGTACTCAGATATTCTTCCAGATCTCTGGCTGGTGAGGTAGACCTAAAACCAAAAAAATTAACCTACTGATTTAAGTCTTTTCAACCTACACAGGGCACCAGAAAGAGGTAGGCAATTAGCTAGACAGTTTTTCCGGTTCTTCCCATAATTTCCTTTTTTCTTGAGGTGTTACGTCTCCGTATGTGTTTCTCATTTCCTTCAACGTATCACAAAGAGTTATAAACCGTGAACGTTCATTGGTCTCTGAGACTTCTTGGATCTGGGTAACCATATAATTGGACTGTGAAAGTTGTTTCGTTGTGACGAGCACAGTGTCCACCAATACATTCGTGTGCTCGTGCAGCTCATCACTCCAAATGCAAATATCTTATTCGATAATCGTGAGTTTTGCGAAGTACTAATCCATCGATCTCCCGGGGAACCCGTTTTTAACCATGTGGTCAAAAGTTTCGTCTTTTAACTCGTCCATACGCATCTGGAGTAGCTTCTTAATATATTTAAAGGATTTTGCACTCTGAGGAATTGGATTGAAAACTAATATTCTTAAGATCATAAGGCATACCTGTTTGGAGGCTTCTTCAATAGCTTGTGGATGCATGGCTAGAAACTGTTTTAAGTTGAATGTCCACTAAGTTAACGCAGCTTGTTGCATGAGTCTTTTCTGTGGTTTCAAATCAAATTTGGGAAGTTCTTGAAGCGTTTTCCGCAATTCGACGACGTCCCTTCTAGCGTACCCCAAGCGGACACGATTTCAGTACCCTGCAACGGACACGATTTCAACCATAACGTTTTCTTTTTGGAGCCTTTGTTCTGCTTCAAGAGTCTGGTCTAAAATAAAGAATTATTTTGGGGCCTAATTTATTTTCTGTTCAGTACTAATTTATGCTATAATTGGGGAGACTGTTTCACGTTTTAGATGGGGCTTTACGTTTTAATTACATAGAAATGGTGATATAATATTTTTATTATATTGAACAGATTATGGTATAATATATTATATTGAAAAGATTATGGTATAATATATTATATTGGAAAGATTATGGTATAATATATTATATTGGAAAGATTATGGTATAATATATTATATTGAAAAGATTATGGTATAATATATTATATTGGAAAGATTATGGTATAATATATTATATTGAAGAGATTATGGTATAATATATTATATTGAAGAGATTATTGTTGATGGGTAAACACACTACCCATAGAGAAATTGTTACAGCCTACGAATGCCAATGACTTGTCCAAGGCGTCATACCCCGTGACTTGGACTCATCCATTCACCTTACCTCGTGACATGGCTCCACTTCTCTGGTACCCACAGGTTAACTCTAAGTACTAATTCTCACTTCTTGGGAGTCCATCAATGAACAGAACCCCAGTACTAGACCTATTCAAGAATAGACTATAGACTAGAATACAGTATCGACTAGAATACAGTATAGACTAGAATATAGACTAAACTATAGACTAAACTATAGACTAGAATACAGTATAGACTAGAATATAGACTAAACTATAGACTAGAATACAGTATAGACTAGAATATAGACTAGAAAAATATAGACTAGAAAAATATAGACTAGAACAATATAGAACAATATGGACCAGAAATCCTAGTGTGCATCAGACCAGTAGACCAGTAGACCAGTAGCGTATCACACAATATAGAAGATAGTATATAGAGATGAGACTAGCCGTATCAATCATTTAGTACCAGATGGAACCACCGAATATTGACTTCTTTCTAGTAGTTGGGCTTGAACCTGGGACTTTACTCCTTCAGTATATCCGGATCTGCATACAAGTAATGCTTCACATCTTGTTGAAACCAAAAGCCATGTCTAAAATACTGTGAATATTATAGCCTTGGACTTCTTCTAACTCGCCATAATTACACACTATTCTATGCACCAATATTCACCCATGACACACCATTCAATTTCTCACACCACACCAATTGCCATATTTTATTACTCACGCCAGTTGTACTATTCTATTATTCACATCAATTAACCATCTCACACTATTTCATCATTCACATCAATTAAACTATCTCACACTACTTCATCATTCAAATCAATTAAACTATCTCACACTATTCTATTATTCTCGGTGGCCATGTGTATACAATATAGAATATAGAATATAGACTACAGAGTAGACTGAGAAGTGTGAATATTCAGTAGTGACATTTATAGCAGTACAAACCTTTTAGTTGTGAGATTTATAGCAGTACAAACTTTATAGTAGTCAGATTTATAGCAGTACAAACTTTATAGTAGTCAGATTTATAGCAGTACAAACCTTATAGTAGTATAGACTGTTAGATCCATTGTCGATAGGGTTCTGCTCATTAAGCTTCCACTCCCAAAGTCATAAGCTCGTCTTCTACACATACCAACGAACAGTGGAGATGTACCAATATATAGACCAAATTAGGCATAGGTAAAGAGTAGAGTAGAGTAGTATAGTAGTATAGATTACACTAGTAGTAGTAGAGTAGATTATACTAGTACAGTAGTACAGTAGTACAGTAGTACAGTAGTAGAGTAGTACAGTAGAGCAGTAGTATAGATTACATTAGTATAGTAGTACATAGTATAGAGTATAGAGTATATTATGTAGTAGAGGAGTAGAGTAGATTATACTAGTAAAGTATAGAGTAGTACAGTAGTACAGTAGTACAGTAGTATGGATTACACTAGTATAGTAGTAGAGAGTATAGTGTTAGATCCACCAGGTAGTGTCCTACCTATGGAGGTATTTTAAGCCCTCACTGTCTAATCCTAACAATAGCCATGCCAAGAAGCTAAGACCCAAGATCGCACGATGTTGGCACGACATTCAGTGCTATTGTTCTCGTGCTAAATCGCACGCCCTTTTTCTCTAAAAGTATTTAAGTACCTCAGATTCCTCCCTCGGAGGATTCATCGGCGAATGAACATAGTAAACAGAGTACCTGACGAAACCGGAATCTAACATATAGAGTATAGAGTATACAGTAGTAAAGTAGATTATACTAGTAGGGTAGTAGTAGAGTATAGAGTATAGAGTAGTAGGGTAGTATACAGTATACAGTAGTAAAGTAGATTATGTAGTGTAGTAGTGGAGTAAATTATGTAGTATAGTAGTATAGAGTATAGAGTAGATTATGTAGTGTAGTAGTAGAGAATATAGAGTTTCTGTAGTATTGCAGTAGAGTAGTAGCGTATAGAGTAGATTACACTAGTATAAAATATAAAGTATAGAGTAGAGTAGTATAGAGTGGATTACACTAGTATAGAATATAAAGTATAGAGTAGAGTAGTATAGAGTAGATTACACTAGTATAGAATATAAAGTATAGAGTAGAGTAGTATAGAGTAGATTACACTAGTATAGAATATAAAGAATAGAGTATAGCAGTAAAGTAGTACAGAGTAGTATATAGTAGAGTAGTACAGAGTAGTATATAGTAGAGTTGATTATGCAGCAGATTATGTAGTCGAGTGTCAGACCCACCATGGGTAGACACACCACCTAAAAGTATCCTTCAACCCTACGAATGCCAATGACTTGTCCAAGGTGTGATACCCCGTGACTTGGACTCATCCATTCACCTTACCTCGTGACATGCTTTTAACGACCATACTCCAATTCTCTGATTCCCACCTATTGGGGATCCATCGGCGAATGAACATAACCCCCAGTACTAGACTATAGAATAGAATAGACTATAGACTAGACTATAGAATAGAATAGACTATAGACTAGACTATAGAATAGAATAGACTATAGACTAGACTACCGACTAGAATACAGTATGAGTAAATATAGCCTAGGATACAATATAGTATATAGACTATAGACTATAGAGTAGACTGAGAAGTGTGAATATTCAGTAGTGAGAGTTTATAGCAGTACAAACCTATAGTAGTGTAGACTAGATCCATTGTTGACAGGGCTCTGCCATTAAGCTTCCACTCCCAAAGTCATAAGCAGCTCCGTCTTCTAAATATATCAACGAACAGTGTAGATGTACCAATATACAGACCAAATTAGGGATAGGTGTAGAGTAGAGTAGAGTAGTATACAGTATAGAGTATAGAGTAGATTATGTAGTAGAAGAGTAGATTAGTATAGAGTATAGAGTATAGAGTATAGAGTATAGCGTATAGAGTAGTAGAGAGTAGAGTAGTATAGTTTACACTAGTATAGAGTATAGAGTATAGAGTATAGAGAGTAGAGTAGTATAGAGTAGATGATACTAGTAGTAGAGTATATTCTATTATAGTATAGTATAGTAGTATAAATTACACTAGTATAGTAGTAGAGAGTATAGAGTAGAGTAGTATAGATTAGAGTAGTATAGAGTGATTATGTAGTCGAGTGTCGGACCCACCATGGATAGACACACTACCCAAAAGTATCGTTCGAGCCTACGAATGCCAATGACTTGTCCAAGGTGTGATACCCCGTGACTTGAATGACTTGTCCAAGGTGTGATACCCCGTGACTTGGACTCATCCATTCATCTTACCTCGTGGCATGCATTTAACCACCATACTCCAATTCTCTGATTCCCACAGGCTAACTATAAGTACTCGGATTCCTACCTATTGGGGAACCATCGGCGAATAAACATACAAAACAGTACTGGACGTAACTAGAATCTAACAGTATATACGTGAACAGTTTGTTTAGTATAAACTCAAGTAGTGTAATTGATTAGTATACTTGATTAGTATGGTTAGTATAATCTTAAGTAGTGTAATTGATTAGTACACTTGATTAGTATGGTTAGTATAATCTTGATTGGTTTATTTGAAATACTTGAGTAATTTAATTGAGTAGTATCATTGAATAGCGTATTACTCAAACAGTGTAATTGGTTAGTATACTTGATTAGTATGGGTAGAGTAGTATTTGGTAAGTATAGAACTTGGCTAGTAGACTTGAGTCGTATTCTTGAGTAATTTAATTGAGTAATGTAAGTAATTTAATTGATTAGTTTACTCAAGTTGATGTATAGTACTTGAATAGTATAATCGAATACCACAGTTGAGTTATATGATAGACTGAGTAATATAATTGTTTAATACAATTTGTTAGTATATAATCAAGCATTATTGGTTAGTATACTTGATTAGTATATACTCAAATAGCATAATTGATTAGTATAATTGATAGAATAATACTTGGCTACTGGAACTTGACTAGTACTTACTCAAGTTTGCATACCTTGATAAGACTACTGCATAATGAACAATAGTATATTACACTGTACTCCATGGTTATTGAAAGCTGATGAGTAAAAGGTACAAACGGTATTCAATAATCTGCATAGTGGTCTTTCGAGTGTTCAGCAAGGTGTCTAGTGTAACTAAAAGTGTACTCTATAAATACAGATACTGGTATTGTAAATTCTATAAATACAGGTCATAATGTTATAAAGTCAGCTAAACTAGTAAATGTCAAAAACCATATACTAATATTATAAAGTCAGCTAAACTAGTAAATGTCAAAAATACATATACTAATATTATAAAGTCCTCTAAACTAGTAAATGTCAAAAACCATATACTAATATTATAAAATCTTCTAAACTAGTAAATGTCAAAAATACATTTACTAATATTATAAAGTCTTCTATTATGATCTTGTTCACTTGAAGGGAGCAGTCATTGGGTCAATCACCTCATCCTGGCGAATACACACCCTCGGAAGAATGGATTTCGGGAAGGTGGTCTTTGAAGCCCATTGTTCACCAATAGGCATTCCCAACGACCGCTCGTACTGCTCAACAGACTCAAAGGGGAACGGCACATGTGCAGATTGGTACTTCAAGTACTTCTGGTTGCCCCGTTCGTTGATGATCACGTTGTCCAACTTGTTTTCCTTTCTCTTTTCCTGGGCAACTCCATCAATCTTGCGGATAAACTTCTTCTTGGGTTTCTTGGTGACCCCAGCTCCTCCCCTTAGTTTCCACTGACAATCCGACATCCCCAAGAACTGTGTCGTCAAGAACAAACATGGACCGTGACTTCCAATATGCTTAGTAGAAGTACCCCTAACGAAAGAAAAACTGACCGAACCAATATATATAAAGCTTATGCCATAATGGAGTCATTTAGTTCGGGAACGTGAACTCGAACTCTGCAATTCTTATCCTATGCCACCTGTAATTTTCAATTGAAGCAGATCACATATGAGAGATCCCTTTTATTGTCACCTTGCTTGGTAATTCTGTTACCCCTCCGTACTGACATGATATTTTTCTTTTCCAGAGTAGCATCAAGGCATTGCTTCATTTCCAGGAGATACTGCTCAGCAAGTATAATTGCCATTCCTTTCGTAGGAAGTGTAACTGCTTCTCTCTTCAAACAGTTATCAAATTGTTTGAGGATTTGTTCGGTGTCATACCCTTCGTCCATGAGGTACATGAAGAAATTAACCTCACACATTTCTCTGAAGTGCCAGGTTCTCAATCCTTGACCACGTTGCTTGTGACAGTGTTCAGCAATGTACACATAGCCTGTCCAGTTCTTCTCACTTGGTTTGTTCTTCTCCAAGTAGTCCCTGATATCCTGGGTTGATCTAGTCTTCATGTTTGCTCTGAAGATACTAGTAGACATATGCCTTTCAGCAAGATCAACAATATCATGTTCCACTCCCGAAAGATAGTTCCTACAGAACTTTTGATCCTCGAGTGAGAACGGGTCTTGTCCTTCTTTCAAGATTTCAAGTACCTTGCTTGGACCCTCAAAGTACACCCAAAGGTATTCCGATGCTTTCACTTGCTCCAAAGCTTTCACAAACTCAGCTTCAAAAATTGGAGCTTTCTCATACCGGTCAAGAGAGACAGGAAGTTCCAATTTCGACATAACGGCGCCAGGGCCCATAACCTGTTGAGCGTTCGCGCACACCCTTGCATAGTTTGGAATTGTTATGACGTTGGCTTTCACTAACTCTCTCAAGTATGGTGCATCAGGATTCATCTTAGTCACTTATATTCTTCTCTAAACTAGATATTAGTGATCTTCTTCTTTCCTTTTTGGTATGCAGTCTTCGACATGTTGGGGCTTGAAGGCGTACGTGGTAAGACAGAAGATGTTAGTGTTCCTATATTATCATAGATGATCCTAGATGTGGAATGGGCTTATCATGTGACCATACAGACTTCTCAGAGACTATACATCAATCATACATTATATATATAAAAAGAAGCCAATAAAAATCTATTAACTTATAAGATTTAATAATTGATATTACAAAATTACTATCTAATCGAAAAAAGACTCAGTTATCTGCATATCTTACGTATGTTATTTTAATTCTAGAAGATAACTTGTTTCTTTCAGCTCTTATATTTTTTATGCTTTTAAGTGTATCTTTATTTTTTGATAGACAACGCCTGGAACGGATGAAGTTGCCTTTAAATCAAATAGATCTAAAGTTGACAACAGAAGTTCCACACTAAATAATTTAGCAAATAGAATTCAAAAGATTAAGTATATTGGGCTATTAAATGGAGGTTCTAACGGAGGTTTAGAGCCATTAAGTGCTCGACTAGCAGATATGCTTTACATTCTCATCATATTTATATAGAATACTTCTCTATATTTTCTATTTTATATATGAGGATATCTCACTAAGTATCTATCTACCTATATCTATCTACCTATATCTATCTGTATTAGTATTAGTATTAGTATTAGTATTAGTATTAGTATTAGTATTAGTATTAGTATTAGTATTAGTATTAGTATTAGTATTAGTATCTATCTATATCTATCTATATCTATCTATCTATCTATATCTATCTATATCTATCTATATCTATATCAGTATTAGTATCTGTATCTATATCTATATCAGTATTAGTATCTATATCTGTATCTATATTTATCTATCTATCTATATCTATCTATCTATCTATCTATCTATCTAGACTCCATTATGGTTTCGTCTTCCTCCTTAGTCTCTTTGATTTTCTTTCCTCTCTCCGTCATCACATTCTCAATTCTGAATTTCTCATTCTCATCATGAACGATCCTTCAGTCCTCTCGATTTCCAAGGCACTCCTCCAGAAGTTCACATCAGGATTCTCAGGTCATGAAAAAACATGAAATGTCCAATTTAGTTTTTCCATACTCGACATACTCGACTTCACACTCGACATACTCGACTTCACACTCGAAATACTCGACTTCACAATCTTTTGGCCCCCTGGGATCGCACCTTGTTTTCCCAAGCATCATTATGACCCAATTTTGAACCAATAAAGATGAGAAACGCATCTTATAGAAAGGATTCCGTCGAATCATGCCACATGACAAAATCCTTTGTCGCCGTATCTTGATGATCATGACGTTCTGTAAGCGTCACAATCACGCATGGGAGGAAGGTCAACCATACAAATGTTGCATATCTACACCTGGTTTTAAACGAGCCAGTGTATGTAAAGCACCAATTGGCAACCCGGGAATTGACCACAACAAAACATGGAAACCCAAGAAGCCCATACACCGACTAAAGAATTCGGGAAGGTACTTGACACGATCAGAGAAACTTGAAAGTTTTTCCCACCCAGTTTTTCTAAAACAATCAAGTCTTCTACTAGCTGCAGGGCTAAGGTTTAGACTAGTATAGTGTAGAGAGTAATACACTAATACACTAATACACTAATACACTAATACACTAATACACTAATACACTAATACACTAATACACTAATACACTAATACACTGTTATCTTAGCCTTAAAAAGAATATTAAAATACTAGTGTAGTGTAAAACGTTTTTGTATAGAGTAGTATCCCAGGATCGCAGTATACCAGAGGATCAGAAAGTTAGAATACTGCAATACTAGGAACTAAAAAATCAAACCTTAGGATATCAGACGATTAGAATCATGAAGCGTAGTATTGCATAGTAGAGCGTTGTATAGTTTTTTAGAGTAGTAGTTAGACCCAGAGGAGACCCAGTGGAGACCCAGAGGAGACCCAGTGGAGACCAAGAAGAGACCAAGAAGAGACCCAGAAGAGACCCAGAGTCGTCGTTCTCATATTCGGTCTCCCACTTTGCTTGAAATCCAGGATCATCTTTCCTAGCTTCAGCAGGGACATTGACATTTTTGCCTGCAACAGATTCATTCTATTTTGGCTCATTTTGATACGGATGGTACTTTTTCAGGAACGCTCAATACTACTTTGTTAAACAGCAGACTTATATAAAAAAAAGAAAGAATAAAGACACCTACTATAATAAGAAATGATTAAAGAAGACCAATAAATGCTAGAGGAGTAAATAAATAGAAATGCCTTCGATGGTGACCCTAGCTACTTTAAAAAATACGTATGTTTTGGTTTTTTTGGTGGTTTTGGTGTTTGTTTTGGTGGTTTTGGTGGTTTTGGGCGGTTTTTGGTGTTTTATAGTGTTTTTTTTGCAGTTTTTGGCGTACTTTAATGCTAGTATGAGTGTTGAGTACTGATTAAGTGCCTGTGTAACGTGCGGTGTAGCCAGTTATACTTTATTCAGTCTTGCTCTGGGTCAACGTCTATTCTGTGCTGTACAACATGACTTGGATCGGTCAGTTCACCAAATCGACCAACCCAAAGAAATTCATTCCAGTCATATTTTAATTCCCCTTATACTCTATTCTCTACTGTATAGTCTGCTATATAGTCTACTCTATAGTCTACTCTATAGTCTACTCTATAGTCTACTCTATAGTCTACTCTATAGTCTACTCTATACTCTACATACTCTACTATATAGTCTACTCTATACTATAGTCTATACTCTACATACTCTACACTCTACATACTCTACATACTCTACTCTATACTATAGTCACCTCAAAATCTTAACACTTTAGGAGGAGTGTCTACTTCAGGAATACGAGGAAAACTTGTCAATATCCGTTGAAGTATTACCAATACAGTCTTCTAGCGGGTCTGGTTCTTGGAGACATCTTGTATACCTCAGGCAGTTGATATTGTCGAACATGTGACATGTGGAGAGGGGTGTATGCCGGCGCTGTAGTATCTGCAGTACCGCGGAATTGGATGAAGGGACAAGACTCTTAAGGTTCCGAGGATTGTATATGTGCAGACGAATAATACAAACCGTGCCTTGGCGTTAGGAGTCGTTGGGTTTGACTTCAGACAAATGATGAACATGTCCTGTACACGAGAACGGAATTCATGGTGACCTGGTATATAAGGAGGGGATCTCGCTCAGCTCTGGAGTATCGAATCAGACCACAAGTCAGAAATCCTAGTTCATATACGTCACAAGCAAAGAAGACACAACATAAGAGTTCCAGTCTATGCAAGTCTTTATGGAAACTCTCAACAGATCTTTGATTGACTTGGGTCCATATACGGGATATATGTTCAAAGTGTCCAGACATCGAAGCAGCTACAAGCCTGAAGTTTCTCAGGGCTTCTCTATTGCTTAACTGTGCATTAAATGTTCATTGTCTTGTCAAGAATATAAACATTATACTGTAGTCTATATTATACTATACAATACTCTAAACTATACTCTAAACTATACTATACAATACTATACTATACTCTAAACTATACTATACAATACTATACTATACTCTAAACTATACTCTAAACTATACTCTAAACTATACTCTATACTATACTATACAATACTCTATACTATACTATACAATACTCTAAACAATACTCTAAACTATACTCTATACTATACTCCATACTATACTATACAATACTATACTATACTCTATACAATACTCTATACTCTACTATACAATACTGTGTCGCACTGTCTCAGTACTCTGCACTCTGCTCACGTATACACCAATTGTCTAGACCATTCGAATCTCAATATACCAAGATCACACTATAAACGCCCTCAATATTATCATTATCACGTGGTCATACTATGGCACTTCATGCATCGCTCGACCAAAACTTCAAAGTGTTATAATTTGTCCTTTTTGGTAGAACTCTCTCAGCTCATGCCATTAATCTATATATAGATTCATTTACGGTAGCTAAAACTAAACTCTAATAGTTTTATAATTCCACCTCTGGAACCCTTAACAAATTTTCAAGTTACATCACTATAACTTCTGACCACAATTTGTTTTGGTCTGCTTTGTTCGTTATCGGTAGACTGTGACACGTGATGCCAAATCTGTTACGCGTGTGCACAGCCGCGCTTCACGGCCAGCCCGAGCCTACGCCTTAGTCTACACTTTAATCCACACTCGGTCAAGCAAAGATCCCATTCGCCACCCACCACCAAAAAAAGAAATAAACACATCCACAAATCCAAATCCAGCTTGTCTATAAATACAACGCTATGCCCCCCTCCTTTTTTTTTGGCTCTTTTTTTTTTGGGCTCTTTCTTTTTGGCTCTTTGTTTTCTGTGTCTTTGTTCCTGATCCCCTATCTAATCACCTGGGTCTGGTGTACTGCTGGGCTGCGGGCGTGCTGCTGGCGTGCTGCGACTCCTGGCAATCCTATACACCTGGTTCTTCCTGACTTTGTATTTCTTGTTCTCGAGACTAGTTTCTTTTTAATTGGCTTTTTTTGTGGACCTGTGCCTCCCCTTCAATTCTCTACTTCACTTTGTGCCTGGCGCCTTAAACCTTCCCCGCTCGCTAGTCGTTCGTGTTGTTTACCCCGCCATTTGCCGTTGTTTCTGCTACATTGCTAAATAACGCCTGCCATACCCCTCGCTCCCGCCACAGTCCTAGACAATTCTGCTCCTGACACTGCCGGCCGTGTTTCAGATATGGAACTGCAAAACCGCCAAATCGCTCCGGCTACTACAAACCGTCTTCCTGGTGTTTTAGACAAGAATGACCCTGCCAACTCTCGGCCGCTCCCCTCCGCCACAAACAACATGGACTCCCATTCTCCTTCCGATAGAAACACAACGATAGACATGCCCCGGGGGAATAACTATACCAAAAATATACCCACGGACCAATCCAACTTGGGTATGCATTTCGCCCTGGACAATAAGGTGTCCTCTACGGCGTCCCAACTGCACGTCCACGAACAGCAAATGCTCCAGAGCTTCTCGGTGCCCAACCCGCCCATTTCTACCCAGCAACTGACGCTTGCAAAGAACTTTGCCCAAAAAGACCGGTCCTCGGTCATTCCTCCGCGCACTTTGTGGATGGGCGATATAGACCCTTGGCTCAGTGAGCCGGATATCGTGTATATCTGGAAAAGTGTGCTTAATAAGGACGTCAGTGTCAAGTTTATAACGCCCAAGGGTCATGCCCCTCTGAACTTTATTCTTTCCGCTCATTCCGGTTATTGTTTCGTGGAGTTTCCCCTGTACCAGGATGCCCAGCAAGCATTGAGTCTAAATGGCCAATTACTTCCTGATATCGCCTTGCCATCGCAACAGGGCCTGTCCAATGACCCGGATAACCAAAAGAAATACTTCCGGCTCAATTGGGCCTCGGGTGCTACGTTGTCGGCGCCAATCGTGGACTCACCCGAGTTCTCTTTGTTCGTGGGCGACTTGAGTGCATCCACCACAGAAGCTCACTTGCTACTGTTCTTCCAGAAATCGTTCCCTAACTCCATTCGGACTGTGCGAGTCATGGCTGACCCCGTTTCTGGCAAATCCCGTTGTTTTGGCTTTGTTAGATTCACCACTGATTCAGAAAGACAACGTGCACTCCAAGAAATGAACGGCGTTCGCTTTGGAGGACGTCCTCTAAGGGTCGCTTTGGCCACTCCTAGAGCTAGTGCTTCCGAACGCCACAACCTTGACTTTAGAGGCGCTTTTCCTGGCCCTAGAAATGCTTTTCCTTCTATGTATGGCCAGATGCCAGCCTACTACCCTCCCATGATGAACAGCGGCTCCGACACTCTGGGTCAGATGTTTGTGAACCCCCCTCTCGAAGCTCCTAACACTACCGTCTTTGTGGGTGGGATACTGTCGGAGGTGAGTGAGAAAACACTCTACACATTGTTCAAGCCGTTCGGCGAGATTCTCCAGGTCAAAATCCCCCCGGGTAAGAACTGTGGATTCTTGAAGTACACCACGCGAGAGCTGGCCGAAAATGCTATTGCTTCCATGAAAGGCTTCATCATTGGAGGCAACGAGGTGCGTCTTGGCTGGGGCCGCATCTCCTCCAAGAACAAGAACTACTTGAGGCAGCAGATGGCTCAGGCACAGATGCACATAGCAGCAGTCATGTCCATGGGAATGGACCCGTCGATGTTTGCAGCTAACTACTCGGGAACTCTTCCACCGCAGATGCTGGGGGTCAGCTCGCCATATCCTCAGATGACACCTCCTCCCACTATGATGCCTTTCATGCCTAATCTTGCAGGAATAAAAGGACTGGGTTTAGAAGAGGGGGAAATGGGCAATGAAATGCCTCCTATCCCTGGCATTGGGCCCATGCTTCCAGATTATGGCGCACCTTCTGCCTATACCTACCCAATGGAGCAAGACCAACTCATAGGAGCCTTTGAAAATATCTCGCTCGAAAAGCAAGATCAGTTGCAAGACCAGAGTGGGCTCCAAAATCGGTTCGAAAACGGCCCGAACGGTCCAAGTGACCAAACTGGATTCCAAAACGGTTTCCAAGCCGACTTCCCAACTCAATTTCCAAATGGATTCCCCAATCAATTTCAAGGCCAGTTTCAGGGCCAGTTTCCAGGCCAGTTCCAGAATTTGCCTCCAATGTACGCTCCTTATGGCATGTACCCAATGCAGGAAGTGTATGGTGCTGGGGCAGAGGCTGGGATTGGGGCAGAGGTTGGAGAGAAAAGTGAAGAGGAGCTAGAGAAAATGGAAAAGGAAGAGTCGGGAAATAAGACATAGACTGGACACAGAAGTTTATTTGAATGGCAAAATGACGTTGAATACAGTACGCTGAACTGAAGTGGATAAAATGGATAAAACTTGGACAACCCACTAACTGAACGATACTTTCAGGTCTTAAATAGTGTTCTGTTTCTGCTACTATGGTGGTGAGGTACCACTCCAGGTGCTACCTCAGTTACTCAGCCACTCAGGGTCTACGGTTCATATAAACACAATATATTGAAAAACAAGGAGTTCAAGGAACTAAAAACAAACGACCATGGACTAGGATCTCTCGCCTCTCAATCTTCTGGCAAGCTGGATATCCTTTTTCTGGATAGTGACTCTCTTGGCATGGATAGCACACAAGTTGGTGTCCTCGAACAACGACACCAAGTAGGCCTCCACGGCTTCTTGGAGCGCACCGATAGCAGACGACTGGAATCTCAAGTCGGACTTGAAGTCTTGGGCAATCTCCCTGACCAATCTCTGGAAAGGCAACTTTCTGATCAAAAGCTCAGTCGACTTCTGAAACCGTCTAATTTCTCTCAAGGCCACGGTACCGGGCTTATATCTGTGGGGCTTCTTAACACCGCCAGAAGCAGGGGCGGACTTTCTGGCAGCCTTGGAGGCCAACTGTTTTCTGGGAGCCTTTCCTCCGGTGGATTTTCTTGCAGTTTGCTTGGTTCTAGCCATTTTGGTGGGTAAAGAGGAGGACTAGAGGAGGAGGAAAAAATTTTGGGGGGCGAGTGCGGGCAGGGCAATTTCAGGGGTGAGGGGATTGCACGGGGCCGTGAGCAATCTAGAACGGCGCACCCATTGTATAGCAGCTGAAACAGAGGCGCTTTCGCATTGAGCCAGCGAGCCTTTGGCCGGGCGGATTTGGCCTATCATATTGACGGAAACTGGGGGTGCGAAGACGGAGTGTGTGCAGGACCAGCAATATTATGCAGGAACTAGCTAAAATAAATTACATGCAGGTTGACGTGTATGCAGGATTTGCACCCAACTTCGCTCTCCCTCACCCCTCCCTCACCCTTACCCCTCCCTCACACTCACTCATGCATTTCACACACCCTCGCTGCACCTTAGCCTTACATCCCTTAGGTCGTCCGCTGTGTTCTGTATGATGTTGTAAAAAGTGATGTTGTGTGCAGGCATTCCCTTTTATATACAGGACCCCTACTTTCAAACTTACTTTCGAGACTAGCATGAAACAACCTTCGCCTTGACAGTAGTCAATGGCCCCATATGTTACTGACTGAGGTTCATATTCCCCACCAAGTGGGCTGCAAAACTGATTCTTGGTGTCCGTTTATACCGCTAAAATATTCGAATGGTGAGATTCAAATTATTCAACTCGTGAATTATAAAATGCTGGATTATAAAATGCTGGATCATAAAATGCTGGATTATAAACTGCTGGACTATAAAATGCTGAATTATTCATATACTGAATTATTCACATACTGATTTATTCATATACTGAATTACACAGTCTTGGTTAATCAAAATCATTGTTGTTAGAATACCAGAGGTTTTTGAGCCTACGCTGTCTAATCCTAACAACGACTCATCGCTATACTCCAAAAAGCCTCGCATTCCCTTTCCTTTAAAAGAATAGAAGTACCTCAGATTCCTCCTTCTGAGAAATTATCGGCGAATGGACATAGCAAACAGAGTACCTGACATAACCGGTAACAATGGTTATTACACACATCAGATGCATTCGCTGATGTCGACGCCCCATCGAAACCTGTCTACTCTTTATAGAGACGTTAAGCTGAAGTCAGTCAGTATAACTAATATTCTATTTTGGATTTATGACTCAAAGTATCAGGCAGACAGGCTTCATAATACCGAAGTAGAGCACTACCGATGGCCGATATGACAGTACTGATTAGATTTTTCAAATGTACTGGTATCTTATTTGACTCAAAAATATAAATTTAACCTAATCTACTGAAAGAAATGAAAAAGGGCTAACCAAAAATAAAAAAAAAAAGATATAGTAAAGCTGCATAGGGTCGTTTTTTCAACCTACAGTTACACTCCCTCTTCCAAATTGAAGTAGGTTTGACCTACAACGATAACTTACCTAATTAGTAATAAGTTTTTTATACATCTCTATACAATATAAATATTACATTTAAAAAGACACATTTCAGGCTTATCTCGGTAAACCAGTGTGTAGCGAAATATATATCTGGTGACTGTCATTTCATTAAGCGATTTTTTTCATTTATAGCGATTTAACTACATATTGCCTATATGTAAATAACTCTCATATTGTTTTTATTTAATTAACATTGTTTTTATTTAATTAACATTGTTTTTATTTAATTAACATTGTCTTTATTTAATTAACATTGTCTTTATTCAATTAACCCTCATATTGGGAATACGTATTTCGATTGTACTCTGATTTACTAGACTCATATGTCATTTACGAGATTTAATGTGTAATATCAAAACCATAAAGTAAAATCCTTCATAATATTGAAGCACAGATTATTAGTATACGAAGGACGATGGTCTTTATAAATTTCTAACCATTGTATTATTAGTTTTAGATTTTGTGTAACGATAATTACTAAGTTATTTTTATTTGTTGATGATTTTTCAGAGAAATCTGAGCTGGTTTTAGTGATTTAAAGAGAAACCATGGCTTTGAAATTGAGGATCTGAGCTGGTTTTAGTGATTTAGAGAAAACATGACTTTGAAATTCAGGATCTGTGCAGCATTTTTACTGATTTAGAGAAAATATGGCTTCAAAATTGCTCATCAGAATAATAGCGGTGATGGTCTTGCAGGTGTCGGTTCAGATAATACTTTTAAAAGGTTTGGGCCGCTCTTTGAATCTATTGCCAGGATCAAAAGGCGTAGGCTTCTATGACTTTGTTCAGAGAGTGCGAGACTCTCTTGAGTCTCAATGGCACCGAATCTCCTGGACTTCAAAGTAGTCTACAATCTCTCGACTTTGATCGACTTACTATCAAGTCTACTACAAACAAACTCCTTGCTACTACCAAAGGGTCCAGGGCATTCTAGACTCCAATATCCGCAGCTCTAGTACCAGCAACTTGGGAACCACTACAATGAGTCCATGGTTGATGATGGACGAGGCAACCACAATGAGTCCATGGTTGATGATGGAAGAGGCAACCACAATCATTTCATACGCGAAAGAGAGGGCTTTGGGTAAGGATAATATTCAAATCAAACTGGTTGACATCGATCCCCATGACGAATCTGTGGTGGGGACTAAAGGTAGTCTACAACTCAGAGGAACTTCCCAAAGATTGCAGCTCTCTTTCATCATCAACGATATCATGCATGAAAGGACACTTGATAACCTGAAGACAGAGGGCCCTGTTTTGATAATGTGCTCCGGAAAACAGATGGTGGAACAGTTATATAGGGTGATTTCAGAGTCCAGAAAGAAGGTAAACTCTGTTACAGGCAACAAGTCCTTTATTGTCAGGCATTACATGGTGCTGAAGCTCAATGACTATATTTTGTGGAAAAACATCACATCTCTTACAAAGAAACTTAACTTAGATTTCGACAAAAAGGACGACAGCGAACAAGGAACCTCTCTTTCAGATGATGAAAAGCTCAACACCTCCAAATCGTTTAGTCGTATATAACCTACCCCAAAGCAAAAGACGGAGAACAAGAGCTGCTGCTGCAGTGGCTAACGTATCTCCGCTATATTCGGGAACAACATTTGACCGGAACTCTGATGCTGGTGATCTAGATGAAGAGATCTTGGTGTCGGTAGAGAAGCAGCTTAAAAGCGTTTTTGAATCAGTATCACTCAGAACCGGCAGAAGCAGTTCAAGGAGAAGAGACACTATTTGTTGATAGCCCAAGTGAAGATATTTTAAAGCCAGAACATATCGAACGATTCAACCTGATCATTACGGAGACTTACGGTAAGTGCACCAACGAGTTTCTCTTACAGGAATTGAGTCCATCTTACAGGAATTGAGTCCATCTTACAGGAATTGGGTCCATCTTGCATTATCATGTACGACGCAGACTTAACGTTTATTCGCCCGGTGGAATTATTCCAAGCCATGAACCCTCACACCCCAGCACCGACTTATTTCATGTACTATGGAACATCCGTGGAAGAGCAAACGCACTTGGTAAGAATTCGAAAAGAGAAGCTAGCATTCACAAGGCTTATTAAGGAAAAATCCAGTCTCGGCAAACTTTTCAACACGGAAAAAACAATTGGAAATTCCAGATCAAGAAGCCTCAGAGTGGTCTAAGTTATTGTTGTCCACGCTAACTTCTGCTGTTGGTTTTGATAATGCATCTTTCGCTTCTTGACTAGAAGCAGATGATGGTTGGGTCAGTAGCTTGGTAAAGTCCTGCTTGCAGTGGGCAACACTATTACTGGTATTGACACTACTAATATTGATATTAATGATTATATGTATATTTTTTGTGGGGTACTAGAGTTATTGAGACTGATATTTTGAAAGTGCTACTTGCTATGTTGTTTGCTACATTTTGCCTTACTGAAGCTATGCTTGTTGATATTCCTCAAAGAGAGGAGCCGGAGCGGCTTATACAACTTTGAGAGAAACGTGCTTCGAAAAACTCTCCTTTTGAAAATGGACGAGATAGTACTTTGTACAACGTGACACCCAGGATCGTACCAAAACCCCTCACACAAAGAGTCTAGCGTTCCATGCCAAAGCAAATCTTCAAGCATTGGAAATCTCAATGGTTCGTAACACCAAGGCCACTCTACCACTTACAATACCATGTTCCCACTGAGTCGTATCCTTAGGAACTCTAAAATATTCTTTACTTCAAGTGTTTTTTACTTCAACTTTTTACTTCAACTTTTTACTTCAACTTTTTACTTCAAGTGCTTTTTACTTCAACTTTTTACTTCAAGTGCTTTTTACTTCAACTTTTTACTTCAACTTTTTACTTCAACTTTTTACTTCAACTGCTTTTTACGTCAAGTACATCACTGGGTATTTCTATCCCAAAATCATTCTAATAGGTGTCGAGCTTTACAGCTCATATTCACCTTTTTCAAACACCCTCTTATAGAAGGTTCTCCTCCGCAGCTGGATCTTCTTCGGGCTCTTCATTACTATGCATGTAACCATAATATACGAGAAACCATTTTGGAAGAAACGGCATTGCTCGCGTTTGGTTTTGCGGTGGAGCTGTGGGCAGATGAGTTGATAGAGGCACACGAGGGCCTTTTTTGGCGGAAAAAGACGGGTTGGACACGTATCTCTATGCTCCCGAATCAGAGTCTGACCTTTAAGCTGGCGAAAAAAGAACGGTACCTAACTCTCTGTCTCTTTTGGTGTTGGATTTTGTGGAGAGAAATACGTGCAGTGAAGTGAGAGTGAAGTTAGAGTGGAGTTAGAGTGAAGTTAGAGTGGAGTTAGAGTGGAGTTAGAGTGGAGTGAAAGTGAAGTGAAAGTGAAGTGAAAATGATAGTTAATGGCTGGGCCGTACATACTCGAACAACAGCTTTAGTTATTTCCTATGGTTCACCTTCGACATGTGATTTGGATCTCAAACCAAAAAATATAAAAAAAAATATTCTGATAGGATCTGGTCAGCAGCGAAGGATCAGAGTATGTATTCTGAAACATGAACATTATAAACATCATTACTCCAGCATGGATCTGACTTAAAGCGGTCAGCCATAATCCAACACATGGTAGGTTCGACTCAAAGCTTCATTAAAGCCATACACCAGTTATGTGAATGAACGGTTCCTCTCGTACTAAGTTCAATTACTACTGAAACAATCATCCATCAGTAGGGTGCAACTAACCTGTCTCACGACGGTCTAAACCCAGCTCACGTGCCCTATTAGTGGGAAAACAATCCAGTGTTACCGAATTCGGCTTGGGTATGATAGGAAGAGCCCATACCGAAGAATCAAAAAGCAATGTTGCTATGAACGCTTGACTGCCACAAGCCAGTTATCCCTGGGGTAACTTTTCGGGCACCTCTAGCCTCCAATTCTGAGGTAAACATAAAAGATCAATGGACCACGTTTTTATGGGTTGAAAACACACCGAAAATCAAAATCAAGGGGGCTTTTACTCTTTTATTCTACTGGAAATTTCTGTTCACTTGGTTAGGTTCGGATAGAGGCTTCATGATACCTCTATGTGCAGGCCCTGGCTATAATGGTTCTAAAAATAGTGTCCCATGGTATGTATGGAGTATTATTGTATGTATTATATGGAGTGGTATGGATTATGGAGTGGTATGGAGTAGTACAGTGTCCGGTGTTGGTCCACCAATTAACTTGATATCTACACAATAGACTCTTTGCATCAGGCCACTAGACCCTAACACAGTGGTTGGCTTAGCACAGTATAGTACAGCACTACAATAGCAGTAGACAGGATTAGACCAGGTTAGGTTAGTATAAGCCGTCGGGGAGTATATTATGGTTACATTATGAGCTTAATTTAATTGCAACATGAGTTTTTCAAAGGCTATTTTTCACATCAAGAATAATTATTCATGAGTTACGCGAAGTAGAGAATAGACGAAGGAGTACGTGGAACAGTCATAGTTCTTTGTAGTTGTATGTGTCCACCATGTGTGTAAAGTGTTTTACAAAAACAAAAAGAAAAAACAAAAAACACAAACACATGAAAACGAGTAAAGAATTTGAATGTAACGTAAGTTTGGACAATGTCAGTGAGAAGTAGGTTTGGACAATAAGATATTTTCTAGAGGGCCCATGGCGGGTTGTATGCAGGACGCCGTTTTTCTCTGACTGAACTTTAAGCGTAGAATGAAAGTTCTAGAACAGCGTGGCGGGCTAAAATATTTTACTGGTTATTTAGCCAGCTATGAAAATATAGTAAAAGCTTGAAAAATATAGTAAAAGCTTGAAAAATATAGTAAAAGCTTGAAAAATATAGTAAAAACATGTCAAAAATATAGTAAAAGCATGAAAAATATAGTAAAACCATATCAAAAATATAGTAAAAACATGAAAAATATAGTAAAAACATGAAAAATATAGTAAAAACATGAAAAAAATAGTAAAACCATGAAAAAAATACCATAGATATCTGTTAAAGAGTGGTGCACCAGTACAGTATTGTGTACAGGTAATATGGACAGTTTAGGTAGACGTGTGCATGAAGTTTAGAGTAAGCGTGTAGAGACTCTGAGGATGATGGAGTGAGCAAGGGTAAGGTCTTACACTACCTAAACCTTGTACTGTCTAATAATGACTGGTTCCACTGGTCCTCTACCTATACTATACTAGGCCATCCACTCTCCCACGTTTATGAGAATGAGGTATATTTACAATGATAGCGAATTGATTAATAGAGAGAGTAGTATTAGCATTTTGAAACCGAATTTAACTAAGGAACATGAGTACATGAGTACAGGAACATGGGTACAGGGACTACAGGAACATGATTACAGGGACTACAAAAACACAACCACACAACTACAAAAGCACAACTACACAACTACGGCTTCTTCTTGGTTGTTTGCAAATAATAACTTGCTGGTGGTCAAATCCAATAAAGATCCAAAAGTAATGGAGAAATCAACACGGTAAAACATATGGAGCAATTTCTTCAAGATGAGTGCAGTCTGTGGAGTGCCATGTTTGGCCTCAAGGCCTATAGTCTTGAAGACAGCAGCCAAGATCGCATGGATCATGTGAACGGATTCCTTTATGGATTCCGCCAATTTGAGGTGGTTCAGATTAATGGCACGGCTCAAAAACGTGTTTGTTTCAAATAAGAGAGAAGATAAGTCATTGTCACTCAATAACTCGTCACTTTCCTCACTGGAAAACACCGCAAGCAAAAGATTATGGTTATTAGAGGCCGATTCATGCGGGAGAACATTGAACCAGACGTTGAATAGCTTCGAGGACTCTCCCGAAGTACTTCTAGTTCTTTATGTTTCTTCCGAAGAAAACCCCAAGAGCTCGCTTTGAGTATCTCTACTTCTTCACACTTTGCCCAGAGAAAACCCCCAAAAACCTTCTTCAGTTAGGTCTTGTTCACCATGCTTGACTGAGAACTTGTCTTAGAGTATGCTTTGTCTTGAAGACTATTCAAGGTCCTTAAAGCACTTCTAGTCCTCACGGTCCGTCCGAAAAGCTATGATGGGAACTAACACAACTACACAACTACAAAAACACAACTACAAAAACACAACTACACAACTACAAAAACACAACTACACAACTACAAAAACACAAGTAAAGTAAGACACTATGGGTTGTAGATGTCGGTGACCAGTCACTTTTCCAGAGTGTTTTCTCATAACTGACACTTTGGCCGTGAACTCTAAAGATTCAAAGGCCACTATCACCCCATCTCAAGATTGGCAATACAAGTGATCTAAGCTCTTTTCTCGCACGATTTCTTTGTGTATCTTCCAGGAGAGCTACTACAATTGAAGGTCCCAACGGTGAAGAATAAGACTTGATTCTGGACTATGAGGTTGTGTTGGATATCAGTCAGGTGATCAGTCAGGTGATCAGTCAGATGATCAGTTAAATATTAACAAAGACCTTCTTGTGGCTAGAGGAACCCAAGTAGTATTCAGTCGAACTATTAATCAATGCTCGCCAATTTAAATAGAAGTGTAGTGTATTGGTGATGAAACGTATTTGGACACTTCTAGTACCGATGATGTAAAAGACACTACTACTCTTTATTAACTACTACTTTCTCTTGACTACTCTTTATTGACTACTACTCTTTATTGACTACTCTTTATAACTACTCTTTATTAACTACTCTTTATAACTACTCTTTATAACTACTCTTTATAACTACTCTTTATTAACTACTCTTTATTAACTACTCCAGTGAAGTAAGGAAGGGGAAGGTGAAAGGGTGAAAAATATATGGATGTAGAGAGAAGTGCACATGTGAATCCATTCCAGTATGAGTGCCTAAACCTACTTCCAAATAAAAGTAAAACGTGTTTATTGACTTCATTGGATCATTGGTTGGTGGAATGCATCTTAAAGAAGTGTATGTAACAGAATATTACTACTACAATATCCACTACTGATCACCCACTACTGATCACTACCCACTACTGATCACTACCCACTACTGATCACTCACTACTGATCACTACTCACTACTTATCATACTGACTATGACTTACTACTGCAGATTGACTACTACTTGTCATACTGACTACTGATTATTATTCTGACTACTTCCTGTATATGAACATAGTAACAAAGGACTTTTGTTGTCCTCTTGGAGGTAAGTCCCAAATTGTTTTCTCCCTGCTGCTGGTGTGTTCCCATAGTGGTGACCTTCTACTTCGGACACGTTTAATGAGCTGGTAACATCAGACGGGTGAAATTGCCTTCACAGTGAGACCTACTACTCCATTCAAAACCACTCTTTACTATGTGCTGTCTACCACCAATCCCCAAACCTACTATTCTTTATTAATCCCCAAACCTACTATTCTTTATTAATCCTCAAACCTACTATTCTATACCAATCCCCAAACCTACTATTCTTTATTAATCCCCAAACCTACTATTCTATACTACCAATGCTAGCATAGTGGAAATGGTAATAGTAAAATGATATAATAGGTATTAATAGGACGGATGTAATAAGGTGGGGCAACAGATTACACTTAGAGGCCGGGAATAAATGTCCTATTTCTCACTAGAATAAATATGGCCCCTTGAATGTGTTTCTGAGAAAATGGGGGTTAACCCGGGTCGTGCGCAACCCATAAAGAGAGTACCTTCCTGAACACCTGTAACCATTATGTGTATGAGTACTATACAATGCAAGCAATAGCCTAAGCTATCAGAATATCCAAATAGGCACGCCTACTTTCTATACCACAAGCGCGTGACTCTGGTCTTCATCATCTTTTTCTGTAACTGGAACACTCCGTACATCAAGGCCTCGGCCGTAGGAGGACAGCCGGGCACGTAAATGTCCACAGGCACCACACGGTCACAGCCCCTCACCACCGAGTACGAGTAATGGTAGTAGCCTCCTCCATTGGCACAAGAGCCCATGGAAATCACCCACTTGGGGTCGGGCATCTGGTCGTACACCTGTCTCAAGGCAGGAGCCATCTTATTGGTTAAAGTACCAGCCACAATCATAATATCCGACTGACGAGGAGACGCTCTGAAAATAATACCCAATCTATCCTGATCGTATCTTGGCGTGGACACATGCATCATCTCCACAGCACAACAGGCCAAGCCAAAAGTCACGGGCCAGAAGGACGATTTCCGTGCCCACATGGCAATGGCGTCCAACGACGTCAACGCATAGTCAATAGGCGCCGACGCGGTTTTCTGTGACATCAAGGGGAAGTTGGTCTCCATGGGCTTGGGCGTCAAGTCCTTGGCGGGGAGCCCGACCTTGGACGATGCTAGGCGCAGGGTCTGGAGCACCACGGCCTTGTGATTTGTTTTTGCTGCTGCGGCGAGGGTTCTGACACTCAGTGCTAGCATTGTGGGGTGGAGGAGTAGGTGTTGGTAGAGGGAGGTCTAAGTCTGCGGAATTTTCCTAGGCAATCAGCAAAAAAAAGTGCGTGGTGATTGGGTGAGCCCCGGTGCAGGGTGCGTTATATGCACGCACCATACAAATCATACAAACAAGTAATGAGTGTCTGCGATTTTATGTGGATGGATATAGTGTAGAGGTGTAGTTATATAGTGGTGTAGTTATATAGTGGTGTAGTTATATAGTGGTGTAGTGGTGTAGTTATATAGTGGTGTAGTGGTGTAGTGGTGTAGGGCTATATAGTGGTGTATACGGCTGGTCTCCATATGCTTGCCTGTATGTCTCTCTCTATGTATGTATATGAGCACAGCAGAGACTATGAACAAGAAATCTTCATATCGATATGTCCTAAAAACAGATCATTTTCTTGCTTTCATCACGTGTAGTGAATTAAAAGACGTTCTGGCCAATCAATCCAATCCAATTAAAGAACACGTCACCAGTGCTGGTCTCCCAGTAGCAGTAGTGCCATGGTACTAGTAGTACTACCTTGGAATCTTATGACTCTACAAAGTAGATTTTAGTCTAAGGCATGCTACTGACTACCTTCAGTTGAGGACTACAACTATACTGGCCACTATATTCCACTAGTGCTATACTCGACTTACTGACTGGCTACTGGCTACTGGCTACTATAAACTACTAAAAATATACTCTACTAAAACTATACGCTTACTGTAGTTTGGTATTTATATGTTTGGATGTAGTAGTGTGATATAGTATGGAGATATTGGATGGATTGTGTGGAGTTGTATGGATTTTGTGCAGTTGTATGGATTGTGTGGAGTTGTATGGATTGTGTGCAGTTGTATGGATTGTGTGCAGTTGTATGAATTGTGTGCAGTTGTATGAATTGTGTGCAGTTGTATGAATTGTGTGGAGTTGTATGGATTGTGTGGAGTTGGAGGTGAGATGGTGCGTTTGGTGCGTAGACATCTGATTATGTATTGTTGCTGAGTGCGCTTTTACACGGCCGCGGATAGGCTGTACTCACATGTACTAGCATATAGGACATTACTATAGAGCTTTCTTGATATAATAATGTACAGGTGGTGGAAGATGTGGAAGAAATTTGGATAAGGCACTGACATAGACTACTGTATAACATTTTCAAAGTAAAGGTTAATCAGGAATTGGTTATTTGGTCGCAGGGCTCGGAACCACGTGTACGGGGCTCATAACCTGAACTCAAAGCGGCCCTGAAAAGTAGTACGTTCCTCAAATCAAGAGTCGGATATTCTAGGTATAGAGTAGAGGGACAAAATTATGACTCTTTTATTCTTGGTTCCTGGCATATTCATTGAAGAGTAGCATACTAGTAACCACGAAACTCCCATTCATGACCATAGAACATGACCATAGAAAATGACCATAGAACATGACCATAGAAAATGACCAAGAACCTAACCATAGAAAATGACCAAGAACCTAACCATAGAACGTATATGAAAATGGAATATATGACATGAAACAGACATTCTCATAGAAATTATCTTTAGAACTACACCATAGATTTAGGCATAGAACTATTCTTAGAATGCAGTACCAAATAACTTATATTACTATAGAACAAAGGACTGAGGTATACCTTTCCATAGAACTTGCACTGGTATAGAATCTATCTCTAGAAGTATATCCCATAGAAATGTGGCTCAGTAAAGCACCATGTATCTTATACTACTATAGGACACAAGTCTGAGAACATAGTACTTAGAGCATCGGAGATATTACCATAGAACATATTGGCTTTGAATCTAAGACTACGCTGTGACCATCCGCCATGACATAGAACTTTTAATGTAGGCTATGTATACCATAGAGCATGCATTACTATCGAACTCATGACATAGAACTATATTACACCGGACTTATAAGGATCCAGAACTATATTACCATAGAGTGTTACTATATACTACTATAGAAAATGTACTACTATAGAAAACGTACTACCACAGAAAACGTACTACTATAGAAAATGTACTACTATAGAAAATGTACTACTATAGAAAACGTACTACTATAGAAAACGTACTACTATAGAAAATGTACTACTATAGAAAACGTACTACTATAGAAAATGTACTACTATAGAAAATGTACTACTATAGAAAATGTACTACTATAGAAACGTACTACCACAGAAAAGTACCGAATATCCACCTTGTGACTATGCGACTTCGAACTATACGACCTTGAAACTATGGCATATATTATGACGGACTATAGACTCCTATTACTTCGATTGTGTAGGACTATTAGATTATGCTTCTAATTATATGTCTTGGAATATCACCATAGAAATCTATTACTGCGAATTATTCATGACTTCAGGATGTACCATAGAGCTCACCATAACTACATCATACATACACCAAACGCTATATATCTGCATAGAAATATATTTGCTTAGAAATATATCATTAAGGCTGCATATGAATATAGCCATGTAGGCCATGTATTCACAGGAGCTTCTGGTACACAGCTTCTGGTACACAGGAGCATTTAATGCCTGTAATTTGAGTTAATGATGACTTAGATAAAGACTATGAGGTCAAATCGTTTCATTGAGGTAATCCCTGATCTGGTCCAAGGTCTCCTTCTTCACAGAAGACGGGATCATCTGTGGAGCCTTCTCCTTCAAGGTGTTGAAGAGGTTTTCAAAGTTCATGGGCTGGTCCGCAGGCTGGCTGGCGAGCTCCTTGGCCGCCAACACCGTCACACGATCTAGCCAGCCGGACTCGTATAGTTTCAACTTCAACAGCTGCGAAATGGTGTCGTAGTTGCCCAGGTCCACGAGGTGGTTCTGGATCTGCGCCCGAATGGCATCAAGTTCGTCCGACATAGAGTTGGCTTAATTTAATCAGTGGTATTCTGGATATTTAGGAGTATTCAGAGATTTTCAAAAGATTAATCAATCAATCAATCAATCAATCAATCAGTGAATATTCAGGTAAGTTTCTGATACTTAAGTGAATATGTGTGGAGGGAGGACTGTGTGTGGTGTATTGGGGGTGGTGTATTGGGGGTGGTGTATTGGGGGTGGTGTATTGGGGGTGGTGTATTGGGGGTGGTGTACTATGGAATGTGTGTGGAATATGGGAGATGAGAATGATGGCAGTGGAGAATGTAAATACAGTGCGTGGGGAATGACGGGAAATGAATAGGCGCGTGGATGAAAGTGAATAGAATAGAGTTAATGGGGTGCGTAGAACTTGTTGCTCGCACTCAGAAACCAATCCAACGCATCAGTGATCTCGCAGTCCACTTCTCATTTCTCACTGCTCACTACTCACTACTCTTTTCTTCTCGCTACTTTTTCTCACCCTCACTACTACTCCTTTCTTTTCAGAGACTCTCGCACTTCGTGTCGCACAGTGCCTCAATCCGACTGCACGATTCTTCGCATTGCTCGGTATCTCACGGTGAGCGCACGAATGACCACCAAGACCTCGCCGTTCAAGGCGTACGTCAACTCCGTGGAGCCCATGGACCAGGGCAACTGGATCCAGACGCGCAAGATCAACTACACCGATCCCGACGGCAGGCCCCGGGTGTGGGAGATGGCCATTCGGACCACTCGTTCTGAAACAACCGGCATTGATGCCGTCAGCATTCTCGCCATCATCCACGGCAACTCTAGTGGCAGTCAGGGTGACAGTCAGAGTAACAGCCAGAATGACAGCCAGAATGACGGCCAGAATGACGGCCAGAGTGACGGCCAGAATGACAGCCAGAATGACAGCCAGAATGACAGCCAGAATGACAGCCATGGGAGTGGTGATAAAAATGGTGATAATGAGAGAGGTAACAAGTACATTGTATTGACCAAACAGTTCCGGCCGCCTTGTGGAAAGGTGGTGGTGGAGATGCCAGCAGGATTGGTGGATCCCAATGAAAGTATTCAGTCCACGGCCGAAAGGGAGTTGCTTGAGGAGACTGGCTACAAGGGCACGGTCAGCCAGCAATCACAGCCGGTGCTTTTCAGCGACCCCGGCTTGACCAACGCCAACATGTCGCTTGTGACGGTGGATATCGACGCATCGGAGAACCCGGCGCCCGTGCCGCAGTTGGAGGACGGTGAGTTCATCGAGGTATTCACCTTGCCTCTTGCCAACTTGTACGATGGCTTGGTGCACGTGTGTCGGACAGAAGTCGTGGCCGTGGACTCACGTTTGTTCCACTTTGCCGAAGGTATCCGGACCGCGCAGGCATTGAAGCTTTAAGACTGAGGATTCTCACGTCTGAATCATGTCTGAATCACGTCTGAATCACTTCTGAATCATGTCTGAATCTCGTCTGAATCACGTCTGAATCACTTCTGAATCATGTCTGAATCTCGTCTGAATCACTTCTGAATCTCGTCTGAATCTCGTCTGAATGTCGTCTGAATCACTTCTGAATCTCGTCTGAATCACTTCTGAATCACTTCTGAATCTCGTCTGAATCACTTCTGAATCACTTCTGAATCACTTCTGAATCTCGTCTGAATCGTACATCAATCACATACATCAGGTCAGAAGTGACAGCATGAAGGGTACAATATAGACTATGGTACAGTACAATGGAATAGAAGTAGAAGTGTTTTTGAGAAATTAGCAGAGGAATAGTGGTGGAGTATGTCTAACAATAAACTACTATGGACATCTACTATACCTACCTACTGCAGCAAATGAGGATTCAATCTACTTTCTCTATGCCATACTGAGTCACCGGGAGTCTATTGAAATAGTATACTAGTCACTTGTCATTGTCACTAGTAGTGTTTACTTACACTTCCCACTAGTAGTGCCTGAAAGCACCAACTACCAAGTGCTAAGTGTAAGTAATCAAGAGTAGAGTATGTAGTAGTAGGCTCACTGACTACTAGTTGATCTGACAGTATGGCTGTTCTTGATTGACATTAATATCACGTCAAGCTCACTCGAGTACTCAAGTGAATCGAGTAATCAATAAGTTCAATCATAGCCACCGAACATGGTAGAGTAGTCAGTAGTAAGTAGTATAGTAGTAAGTAGTCAGTACTACAGTAGTCAGTAGTCAGTAGTCAGTAGTCAGTAGTCAGTACAGTAGTCAGTACTACAGTACTACAGTAGTCAGTACTACAGTAGTCAGTAGTAAGTGGTGAGTGGTGGGGTTGGGTTCATGGTTTGGTGCAGACATGCAGACATCTTAAAAAGTAGTCTCAGAATTTTTCATCACAATCCACATGGTAATTACAAAATCTATACATTGAGTAGTCTATCTTTGGGTGGTGGGTAAGGTCAGGGCAGTATAGTACAGAGTGATGGAGTAGTCCGGTGTAGTTAAGTATGGAACTATTTCACTATGGAACTGTTCCAGTACAGAACTAGTATTTTAGTATGGTGGATTATGGGTGGACACGGTATGGCGATATGGAAAGGTTATGCCCGATTCTTGGAAATATTCTCAGAAGCTAGATCTGGCCCTTCTGTATTCTAGCAGAACTTGTTATATTAGTGACCAGGTGTCTAGACTGAGTACCTGGATAATAGTACTATCTTGCATGACTTGTATCGTGCTTAAAGCAGGTTTGTCTGGTGTAATGGGTATGTCATAGTCAGCTTCAGCAATATAGTATAAGTGGTACTCTAGCAGTGGCACTGTAGCAATATAGGGTGTAGCAGTATTTAATTGGTATGGGTGGAGTATACTACAGTAGAGTGTTATTTCTGTATACTTTTGTATAGCACTAATAATTATGGATAACATAGAGTTTTTGTCTTTTAATCTAAACAGACCTTAAGTCCCAGCTTCTTACTGTACTAGTAGAAGTAGAAGTAGAACAAGTTCCAGCTTCTCACTGTACTAGTAGAAATAGAAATAGAAGTAGAACTAGAACTAGAACTAGAACTAGAACTAGAACTAGAACTAGAACTAGAACTAGTAGAAGTAGTACTGGCATAATTAATGTTGTGTCGAGTAGAGATCCTCGTAGGGCCATTAATGGCACATCTCTTGTCTTTGGATCCTCAACTGGTAGCGGTGGCTCTGTCGTGTCTCTGGTAGGAGCACGAGAGCTGGAGCTGTACTCGTACTTGATTGCATAAGTAGTGTAGTACTAATACATCACAGTAAGTCATGTCATAGTGATTCATGTCATACCATAGTTAGTGTGTAGTTAGTGTGTCATGTCCAAAGTAAGTCATCAAAAGTAAGTCATCAAAAGTAAGTCATCAAAAGTAAGTCATCAAAAGTTATTCATGAGTTAGTGTGTCATACAGCGAGCGAAAGCTAGTATGCCGTAGGTTGTATGCTTAATGATACAGTTAGCCACCACTTACAGTCATGTCATAAAGTTACTAGACCTGGACTCAGCTACTAGTAAACCATGAGTAGAATAAGTATAGAATATAGATCAATTAGGATTGGCCACACAGCGGCTGGTTTCGTGGACCGCATATCAGATGGTATTCAGTCCTGGAATAGGCCAAAAATGGATGAGCAAATTGTTTTGTGTATAGTCTCAAGTCCCAGGCAATTGTATCATGCGTCAATAGACCTCATGAGCAATATTATTAGGTATTACTAGATATTATTAGAATCATTACTTAATGTATATTACATCCCACTAGATGTACATTGCCTATTATTGGCTACTAACAAACACCATGGACTTAGTTGGACTAGATAGAATAGTCAAGTCAACAACACAAACCAAAAACACAAGTCAGAATTAAAGTTTTCCGCTAGAGTCATATGAGTCAATATAAGAGACAATTTAAAGTTGACCATTCATGCCATGATCATGCAATGATCTCAGACCAATCCCCCTATGGAACAATCGTTCACCCAAACAATCCTTCATTCAAACAATCCTTCAGTCAAACAATCCTTCAGTCAAACAATCCCTCTGTCAAACAATCCCTCTGTCAAACAATCCCTCTGTCAAACAATCCCTCTGTCAAACAATCCTCAGATAAACAATGGCCTGTGGAACCCTCTGTGAATTAACATACTGTAGAACCCCTGTGAATTAACATACTGTAGAACCCCTGTGAATTAACATACTGTAGAACCCTCTGTGAATTAACATACTGTGGAATAATTACCGATATACATATTGGGGTGCAATATGGATGGTAATGGGTAGTGGTATGGGTAGTGATGGACTTTACATAGAATATAAACTATGGTAATTAATGTATGGACATGAAGTTCTGTAGTTAGTGTTCATTGTAAGAAGGTGTGGATTACTGAATAGGCAATGAATACTATACACACTACAAGCCTAGAGTCTAAATTAGCTTTCATTTTAAAAAAGCTTTGCGTGGAATTTTAGGAACATGTGACGCAGTACCAGGAAAAGGGTGAATGGTAAAGGGTAAATGGTAAAAAATGATACTAGATAGTGTGGAAAAGGAGAAAAGTGTAAAGCGGGGTAAAAAAAGATACTAAATAGTGTAAAAAAGCACTGGTGCATTCACGCTTTGGTCAAAAGTTGCACCCACTCTGCAAAAATATACCGCAAAATATATACTATACAGTAAATGACAAGAAAAGACCACACCAAAAGACCAAAAATCCGAAATCAAAAATCACCCAAATTAATTTCTGCAAAAAAAAAGTACCCCACACATAAATTCCGGTATCACACCGTGCACTTTTCCAAACAATAGTGAATGTTCCCCCGTTAAAGTCTAAACCGGCCGGCCGTAGCTTAGTAGCCCCACTTTCGTTACCGCATGCCGCATCATGTGCGCACCCCAGACTCACGGTACACTCACGGTAGACTCTCAGTACAGTCATACTACATACTACCCACTACAATATAGTACCCACTACAATATAGTACCCACTACAATATAGTACCCACTGAATATAGTACCTACTGAATATAGTACCTACTGAATATAGTACCTACTGAATATAGTACCTACTGAATATACTACCTACTGAATATACTACCTACTGAATATATTACCCACTGAGTACACTACCCACTGAGTACACTACCCACTACAATATACTACCTACTGAATACACTGGTCAATACTTTAAGTCATACTACACTACACCTAATCCTACACTAATTACTGGGCCATTAAAATGTCCGAGACTTGTGCGTTGTGCTTGGGAGGAGACTCGGAAGTGCCGCCGTTCGGCACACTTAAAGATGCTCAGGACCTCGTCCAGCCATGTTCCACATGCCAATTGGTGACCCACCGCAAGTGCCTCATTGACTATATCAACTCCATATCTTTTTCCAAGATCGAGAGAGAGATACTGGGCCCAGACCCCAACGCTCACTCCTCTCCATACACCATAAGTGTGGATTCCGATAACGATACCGATAACGAGCCCAGCATACTTGGGTTCACGGTGCGTGCACGCTGGGTATCGTTGCTAGGAGCTGGAGTGGCTGAAGCTAGAACAAATGGAAGCTCGGCCCACCCCCACAACCTGTGGAAGCTCTCTACACCTTGTCCACAGTGCAAGAGCAAGATCGAGTTCAAACTTAAGGGCCTGGCCGTGTTGGGCTTCAATGCCTTGGTCCGGGATAAAATTGTCGACGTGGCCCTGTACTCCACCATAGCATTGGGTCTCTTGGGTGCTAGTGCAGGTATAATCTCCGTGGGTGTGACTGGCCTAACGGTATGTGGCCTTAATATCGTGAGAGCAGTGTCACCTGGGTTTTTGGACTCGCTAAGGCCTCAACAGGTTGGTGGGTCTGAATGGGCTAATTCCCTGGCGGTTTCGGCCTCCAACCAGGTCAAGTTGCACCAGATCTCGCTTCTTCCCGTGATCATGTACCGCATGCGAGGCCTGCTGCTCATGGACTGCCTCTTCAAACGACGCAGAGGCCCCGTGTGGCCCGAGATCTTCAATGAGCTACTTATATGTAACTTTTTGTCGGCCTTGGGAAACCACGTGTTGGCCAAGTCCTTATGGGGAAATGCTAAGGCGGTGTTTCTGCAACCAAACGGCGTTTCTCTCTTGGATCTCTTAAAGAGCCGTCGTTTGCTCCAAAATATCAACTGGACCAGTCCCTCGGTCTTGGTGGCCTTGGTGGTTCCCTTTAGATGGGCCTACGATATCTTTTACCGGCAAACCTTCAACCGGATGCACTTCTCCATGGCCCGTGCAGTGCGCCCCAAAGACTTGGCCGACTCTCTCTCCCCCAAGGATTACGCCCGGATAGAGGCGTTGGAGTCCCGGATCTCGGGGCTCTCGCTTTTGTTGGGAGCCAAAACCAACCACGCTAAAAAATCCCGGTCCTTGAACTCCATCCTACTGCTCTTCAAGGAAAAACACCTTTACGCCTACCTCCACTGCAAGGTGCTCTACATGCTCTACAAGTCCAAGGCGTGTCTAGTACATGACTACTCCGATACGCTTTTGGTGAGGCTGGGGGTGGTGACGTTTGTGACTACGGTGATATGGCCGTTTATGGCATCGTACCTAGGGAAGGCCATATGCTTGGGGCTTCGTTCTGTGCCGTACTTTTCGTCGGTATCGGACTTACCGTTCTTACTGAACTTGTTAGCCATGGGCATATTGGCCGTGGCCAAGGATGCGTCCAACTTGTTCTTGTGCTACCAGAAGTGCAGACAACTCTCCAACATTACGATCATTAAGACGGAGAAGGAGCCCCAGAAGCCTTCCTTCCCCGGTGCATTTACATAGAATTTTCATTCGTAAAACTTGGACTGTCCTACATTTACATAGTTGCCTTTATAAAGTCTGAACTTCTTCATGGTCTTCTACGCTCACTGCAGTGTTTATCTATTGTAAGGTCTATGACATCACTTGACTCATTCACAACACTACTCGTCATCGTAGTTCTCATCTTCTTCGACCTTTCTCAAAGGAGGCTCGGGCGCAATGCCCTCTTCATCCTCATCTTCGTCATCATCGTCCGCCATGTTCAGGGGCTCCGCCGCACTTCTCTCTAGATTGAGAGGTTTAGGGTTGGGCGATGCGGTCTTGGACTTGGCTGCGATGGATTCCTCACTCTTGGTTTTTTCTTCGGGCTCTGCTCCCTGCGCTGGCACCGGTGCTGGCGCGGTCACCTCTACTTTGACTGTTTCTTCACTGGCGGGTTTGGGAGTGCTGCCTGTTTCGATGGGAGCTATCCCATGCCCTGCATTGTTCTCCGCACCATTTGCAGGCCCGCCCATAGGCTTAAGCGAGGTTTCTTCCGACATGGTTTTCTCAGACCCTTCGGTATTGGGCTTCTTCACGATTTTAGAGTCCAACTTGTGTTCAAGATCTCTTTTAATCGTGCCATTTTTGGTGCTTTTATCGAGGTTGGCTGCAGGAACTTCGACCTTGGCCCCATTACTGTTGAGAGGAGCCGGAGGAGCTTCCTGACGTAGTTGTGGCTGCGGCGAAGGCCTATGAGAAACGGATTCTGGATGAGGTACGGGGTTTTGCGGAGGTCCCTGGTGGGTAATCTGCTGCACTGGATGCAGAGGCTGAAATGGCTGTGGCACCACTTGCAGACTGGCTGGAGGAGCTGCCGGCGTGTGGTGGAGTTGCTGATGGTACGGCATGGGCTGGTTGGGGTGCTGCTGTGGAGGAGGAGGACCCAGATGGAGTTGCTGAGGACCTTGATGGAGTTGTTGGGGCCCCGGCGTGGCCTGTTGTTGCGTACTTTCCAATACCATACCCTGGGGCAACCGAGGCTGCTGGTTGACTGGCGGAGGTTGTGGAGGGTGGGTGTTTCCATCTTGCTGGTACTTGATCAATTGTTCTAGACGGGCCTTGATATGAGGGTTGCCCGGGTCTAGCCTCTCGGCCTGGCGGTAAGCATCCAAAGCATCGGAGATCTGGTTATTGCAGGTCTCGTAAAGGGTCCCGAGATCGTACCACACCTCACTGATGTAAGGGTTCAAGCGGATAGCCCGGGTGTAGGCATCCAAGGCATCACGGTACTGCGAAATTTGGTAGTAGAGCACACCAATAGAGCACCAGAACGTGGGGTTTCTGGAGTCTCTGTTGACGGCCTGTTGGAAAGCCTCGTATGCTGCGTTGAAGTCTCCACGGATCATGTGCACCCGACCCAAGTAGTACCACGAGTGGGCGTCGGTGGAGTCAATGTCAATGGACTGCGTGAGGTACTTCAAGGCAATGTTCAAGTCCTGTTTGAAGGGTCTCAGGTGGGTATCAGGCGAGCTAGACGGCGAGGCCTCAGCCTGCGAGTACAAGCAGCCCAACTGCTGCAACACCTTGGCGTGGTTTGGATTGACTTCCAAGACCTTTTCATATGCCTCTTTGGCACCGTTCCAGTTCTTCTGCAGCTCCAAAACAGAGCCGATCTGAAACCACACATCGGGCTGGGTCAATGGGTGGGGCGGGTTGGATAGAATGTATTGGAAGCACTCCAATGCCGACGGCAACTTGCCCTGGTGCTTGTATATTATACCGAGGCGGAAGTAAATCTCATTGGACTTGTCGAAGTTTGGGTCCAAGTCCAACACACGCACAAAGGCTTCTTCAGCGTATTCCAAGGAGCCATAACGGTCATAGAGAATGCCAATTCCGTGCCACAACTTGGGCACGTTGGGGTTATCCAAGTAGTAAAGCGCACGCTGGTAGGCAGCGTAAGCACGTTGTAAGTCGTCCATCATAAGGTAGCAATGGCCCAAAAGACCCCAGGTATCGCCGTTTTCATGGTTGAAGTTTAAAGCTTGCTCATAGAGCTCAGCGGCTTTTAGGAAGTGGTCTCGGGAGCGGAAAATGGTGGCCAACCGGGTCAAGGCTTCCGGGTTATTGGGACTGTGTCTCAAGGCAGTTTCATACAGCACCGAGGCCTTCTCCAAGTCGCCGAGCAGCTCAGCCAACGAGCCAATAGCAAGCCAGGTGGAGCTGGTGGTTTCCAGTAAGAGCGACGACACCTCGCCATTCTGCGGCGAGGTTTGCTGTGACGAGGCGTGGGCCATGGCATGGACCTGGGCCTGGGCCTGGGCTTGTGCGGCGTGGGGCAAGATCTGGATCTGGTGCTGGAGCGGCAAGTTTGCAGGCGAATGGGCCATGTTGGAGGACTTCATGGCCATCTGCACGGGCAAGGACATGGCGGGCAAAGGCAATAGGGAAGGATTGTGGAGCTAGCGAAGCTGGGGGAAATTGAGGGGAGGGCAGTTTGAATCTGGAAATGAGGCCCGGCGTCGATTATGTACAAGACCAAAATAGGAGGCCAAAAAACACAAGAAACACTAGATGAAACGCTAACTTGGAGGAAGCACTGGGACTAGGAGGCAGGAGCACTGGATGTTATTGGGGATGGGAAGACAGGGCCAGGGGAATGGAGGGGGATAGCAGTGGGGCGAAGACGAAAAAAAAAAAACAGGCAGGGCGGAGGAGGAGGGAAAAAAAACGGGGCAGGGCGGCGAAAGGAAAGTAAAAAACCAACGGTGTAAGGTTAGCGCGATTTTACGGAACAAAAAAAAGCGAGAAAATAAAGCATAGAAAATAAGGCCCAGGAAAGAGGAAGCCAAAAAAAAAAAAGAAAAGTCAAAAAAAAAAAAACAGACAAACCAAAAATAAAAAAAAAAAAAACCCAAAAAAAAAAAAAAAAGTCAAAAAAAAAAACAGACAAACCAAAAATAAAAAAAAAAAAAACAGACAAACCAAAAAAAAAAAAAAAAAAAACTCAGAATAGCCTCCTATGCAGCGCAGCAGACAAATACGACAATCGTCGCACTATCGTCAAAAAGAAACCAACAAAGCGAAAGTGCACATAGAAGAATGGACTGAGGAACCGAGCAATAATGGGTAATAATAGGTAATAATAGGGACGGCCCATTGTTGACAAGGTTGAGTTTCGGCCATAGCTACGAATAATGGGCCTGCTCTTCTGTGGTCTAGAGATCGGGCCATACAGGCATACGGGTGTGGTTATCCGGATGTGCCCGAAGGACACCCACTATACCCATCCCACCCACCATAAGTGGCAAACCGGGACAGTGGCAAAGACTAGTATCAGAAATAGTGGAGTGAAAAACAGTAAAAGGACAGTAAAACAGTAAAAGACAGTAAAAGGACAGTAAAACAGTAAAAGACAGTAAAACAGTAAAAGACAGTGGTTCAAGTAAAAGTATTAAGTACCAATCATACAAGGTCCAAAAATATACAGAACAAAAAGTATATACATCTAATATACGAGTTAAGTGTATACGAGATATATTTATACCACCTCCACTAAAGATAAAAAGAAACAAACATAAGCTAGAGAAATACATTTATGTGTATGTGAATGAAGGGAGATTATGTAGTGATTATTTTGTGATAATGTAGTGATTATCTCGTGAGTCTTCGTGATTATTAGTGATCATTTAATAAATAATTCGTGACTATTTCGTGGGGATTTAGTGATTATTTAATAGTATTTTGATAATTATTTAATAATTATTGGTGACTATTAGTGATAATGTAAGCACGGAGTTTATGCGAGAGCTCGTGATGAGCGAGAGTGGGGACATATTGTCTTGAAGAATAATTGATTGTCCTGGAGAATTACTGCGAGATGCGTGGATTGGTGCGTGGATCAGAAGCCTGCGCTGGCACTCTCGCCCTCCTCCACTTTATACTTTGATCCCCCACTCTATCACACTAAATGATACTGCAGACCCAGAAATTGTGGTGCAGTAGTACATTGTAGTAGTAGAATGTAGTAGAATTTAGTATCACGGTATAGTATGTTAAGTATTACAATTGTAGTGTAGTGTAGTGACAGTAATAGTGACAGTAATAACGACAGTAATGAGGAGTAATAACGACAGTAATGAGGAGTAATAACGACAGTAATGAGCAGTAATAACGACAGTAATGAGCAGTAATAACGACAGTAATGAGCAGTAATAACGACAGTAATGAGGACAGTGATAGTCAATATGTGGTTATAGTGATAATGGTGACTAGTATAGTGAAGTAATAGTGACTGGTGAATAGGAAGGTGACAATAGGCTTCACGGACATCTAGTGGAGGCCCGGGTGCAGGCCAGGCACGAATAGAGGTTGCGGATTGCTGGGAGGCTGCGTGCAGAAAAAAGTCGTGGGTGAAAGTAAACGAGCGATGCAAGCGGAGCGCGTGCCGCTTATCGCCTATTTTGATCGCGCCAGCGCTTTCAAAAAGAGCCTTTTTTCGAGGCCGCTTTTTCTTGGTGTTTTTGACGGCTCTCTTTTGTCTAGCTCTTTTGGACGCCACTTGCAGTTATCGGGACAATTCTTTGCATGCCGGAAATGAAATAAGGGGAGGAATAAAAAGAAATAAAGGGAGAGATAGGGGAGAGATAGGGGAGAGATAGGGGGAAACATAAGGGAGGCATAAAGGAGTCATAGAGGAGACATAAGGGAGACATAAGGGAGACATGAGGGAGACATAAGGGAGACATGAGGGAGACATAAGGGATAAGGGAGTCATAAGGGAGACATGAGGGAGACATGAGTGAGAAATAATGGGACCTAAGTATAAAAGGGAGTAAAGAGGAGTAGGGTGAGTTTAGTAAAAGGGAAGAGAGTGAGGGAGTGAGGGAGTGAGGAAGGGATGCAAAAGTGGTGAAGGTGAGGGGTGCAAACGGAAGGGGGTGTAATTGAGTGAGGGGAGAAATTAAAACGAAGGGGGAGGACGGGGACCGTGCGGCTTTTCCGGGCTAGTACAGGTTACTGGGCTATTTGAAGGTATAGTTAAGACTGGGCCAAGACTGGGCTAAAGTTAAGACTGACATGGATTAAAAGTTAGACTGAGACAGGGCAGGCAGACAGACGGACAAAATAAGACAGACTTGACTAAATTGAACTACTTTGATTGAGTGGCTTGGTTGGCTAAATTGGGCAATTTGATGAGTGGCTTGATGGAGTGGCTTGACTGACTAGTTGTGCTAAATTGGGTATTAGTGGGCTAGACCACAGGGCTCGCAACGCTCTGGTGTCTTTTGGTCCTTTTTTGGTGTCTTTGCTTTTTTTGGTGTCTGCTTTTTTTGGCGTCTTTTCCCCGGGCTCGCAACCTCTGCGGGTGCCCCGGGCTCGCACTCGTTCGCTCGCACTTGCATCTCGCTTTAGAATGACGTGGTTGATGGCGCCACCTCGCGGTCTATATCACGTGCTCATGTCCCGATTCGGCCGGCTTCTTTCTACTCCTGGCTCTGCTTGTGGTCGCCATGTAGACCACCATTGGAGTCTGCAATCGAACCTAACCGAATGGCCTGAATTTAATTTTGGGTTTTGGACTTTGGGTTTTGGTTTTGGACTTTGCAGTTTGCAGTTTGCAGTTTTGGAAATTTGTTTTTTTGCCATTCGACTCAATTTGTATTCATTGAGTTTTCTATGGACTTGCTAACTAACACGTGACCAATAAGCTAATACTAGATGGCAATGCAATAAATGGCAATTTGGAAACACCGATGATTGGCCAATTAATTCTCCACGACCAAGTCATTCAAGATTAGCACTTAGACATGGAACCCACCCATCAACATCAGTGCTGCGCACCACCCACTAACAACATGGTCCAACCGTAATCCCGTCATCTAATTCGTAATCTGATTTGTAGATCCAGTTAATAATGTAATTTCAGACCTGGTTCCTAGACCGACTCCTGGATCTATTCTCGTCTAATTCTTGTCTAATCCTGGGTCTTACTCATAGACCTTAGTCACCTTCAGTCAAAATTTCTAGGTAAACACGGGCCCTAGAATCCGTTGACCCCCTTCCAGAAATGTTCGAGTCGGAGCCTGACACTTAGAACTTGGTATAAGGCAAGAAGTAGATATGCACTGTAACTGTTACCAGAAGGTATTGGCCGAAGTATCAAGCACGTCGGCAGTGGGATCTCGCCTTTCTATTGATATCCAATTAGGTCTGTTGATGTCCTCTTTTTTTTTTTTTTTAAATCGAACATTCTCTTTTGAAACGCAAGCACTTCGGTAAGATGTATCTCGGTGACTGCATAACACCATACACAGATCCATCCAAAGGCCCTTTTGAAAGCCCTCTTTAAAACCCTTTAAGAGACAACAACGACTAATCCTGAAAATGGCACTAGCCTGTAAATGACCAGACACTCATCCTTGGCAATAGAAGGTAAGGCCGATTCTTGGTGAGAGAGAAGCCAGTTACTAAGATCCTGAATCCATGGATTCTATTCCGATCGCTTTTTCCCCCGGAACGAGCTGTTGAAACCCAAGAGCTCGTTGATGCCTATGGTCCAGTCGTTTTCGCCCTTGGCAATACAAAAAATGCCATTGTCCACGTTATTCTCCGAGCCACTGGCCGAATTGCCCGGCTCGATGTAATCATCAAACGTGTGGCGAGACCTAAGTGTTTTAGGCGGCTGGTGGTTGCCTGGAATGTAAATGGTGCCATTCTCACTGACCACATGGATCTCATCGCCCGGCTTCAAGTTGGGCTGTGGAATGCCATCAATGGTCATTTTAACCAGCTCATTTCGGTTATCGTTGGATAACTTGATCATCACATGCAGCGTGGCCGGAAGCACCAAGGGCCGGAACGAAAGCGATTGCGGACAAATGGGTGTGAGGAGAATGCACGGCACCAATGGGTGCACAATGGGGCCTCCCGAAGATAACGAGTATGCCGTCGAGCCCGTGGGAGAAGCAAACACCAAGCCATCAGCACTGGTGGTGGTGAAAAAGTCACTGTCGATGTAGATATCAAGCTTGATTAAGCTGGGTGCAGAACCTCGGTGAAGCAAGATATCGTTCATGGCATAGAGCATGGTGGCATCGTGGTGTTGCTTGTAATGGGCCAATTCATACTCCATGATCTGCTCCTTCTCCATTTGGCGGGAGTCCGACTGGATCTCGTCTACATCCTGGCGCACCACGTGACACTCGAGCCTCATGCGGTGCATGGCCTTACTTCTGGACTCAAATACCGACCGGAAGGTTTCCCGAAAAGTGGAGAAGTCGAACGGGAGGAGAAAGCCAAGCGTTCCTAGTGCAAAGCAGAGCACGGGCGGCACCAGTCCGTTCAGGAACGCCGAGACTGCTCTCAACGTGGTTCCGTCTCCACCAAGCGATACTATGAGGTCTGTTTTGGCCACAATCTCCGCCACGCTTCCCGTATAAATCGTAGGCCCCAGAGATCCAAATGTAGCCCTGTTCCTTTTTGTCATGTCTTTATTCCTCTCCCTGTGATTCTTGTCTCTATCCCTTTGAATAGTATCACTCAATTGACTCAGATTTGGACCATTCAATGAAATGTCCGTTTTTTCCCGAAATTCCCAAATTTCTTGACCAATTTCGGACTCCTGTCTTGCATGTCCCCTTTTCCTCTCACTGTACACTTCCTGGAGCTCTGCTCCTACATCCTCGGATACAATGACATTCAACGAAGGGTACTCGGAGTGAATAAAGTCAATGAACTGCACCATGGCGGATTTAACCCCATCGTTCCACGGTTTCTTAACCACGTAGATATTTTGAAGCGGGTTACGCCAAATCACACTCCGGAGCTTGGAGTGTGGAGACCCAATGTATTCGGGGATGGTTCTGCCCATGAGCTCTGTGCAGGAGCGAACAGCCAAGGGTGGTTTTGGAGGTGGTTTCGGGCCCTGCGGCTCAAGCACCGGTCGTAGCCGTGGATAGCAAGTGCGGAGGCTCCGTGTGGTGGTCAAGGCCCATCTGCACAGTGTAGTTAGCATTGTGTTGTTGAGGTGTGGAGAGGTGCCGTGAGTAGTGAGTATGCTGCTGCTGCATATACAGGAACAGTAGAAGCCTTACTCAGAGCACCAGTTAAAGAAGTTAGAGTGGAGTATCTGGTGTGTAATTTTATGTGGTTATACTATTAGCAGACAGTCTCGATTTGCATTCCACTTTTTTACCCCCAAAAATTGCCCGAATTTCCCCCTTTCTTCACTAGGAAGAACATCTACTTTCAATGACTCATAGAGTTTACTTCCAAAATCTTCCAAATTGCTTTTTCAAGAGAGACAGGAATATGCTACAGTGTATAGGTTGAGTATGATATGGTCAGTACAGTCAATACAGTCAGCACTCACGTTTTCACAGTGTTCACTATCAGTATAGTGCTCAGAACTTAGACTGATGAAAACCCACGTAGAGCCTGGCCTGAGGGATCCAACGACACTAGTTATATAGTAGCGTACTATGATGAGTACTATGATGAGTACTATGATGAGTACTATGATGAGTAGAGAGTGGAGTAGAGTGGAGTAGAGTGGAGTAGACTGGAGTAGACTGGAGTAGACTGGAGTAGACTGGAGTAGACTGGAGTAGACTGGAGTAGACTGGAGTATATTTGGTACACTATAGTAGAGCACGTCATTATCGTATAGTCCACTAAACTCTCTTCAGAAGTCTTGGACTTGTTCAATGTTCAATATCTTTAAACTCATATGATATAAATCTTCACCCGTAGAACTCTCAGAAACATGGGACTCTTGATACAGACCCACAAGTAATAAACTGGAGGTCCGAGTCAGAAGTATTCAACTAGAAGTCAGAATCAGAAGTATTAAGCTCTTACATGAAAATAGCCAGAAGACAGACTCCAGAAGCCAGAGCACGAATGGATCTATCAAACACCAGTCGTAAATAAAAAAGGGACTGTATTTTTGTAGACTTACCAGAAATCATAACTATACCAATAGATACTGACCTGGCTGCAGCCTCTAAATACCGACTGTGATCTATAGTACATGATAAATGCTACACACATTATACTATTGGAATTCTACTATTGAATTGAAGTAGAGACTGCCAATAGTGAGTAGTAGAGAGTATAAGTGGAAAGTACAAGATAGAAGTAAAGGTACCAGAGTAGAGGAAGTAGCTAGAGTACAAATCTTACTGGTGCTCTACTATCTATTGAATTACATAGCTATAAAGATACAGTATAGACGTTCCTGAATACTTACAAAATTGCTTATATAGTTAAAGCACTGCGTATGGTGCATCTAGAAAGTAGACTCATGATACTAGTAGTATTAGTGTATGTTAACATAAGTATTGGAGTATATTATGAGTACTGGACGTGCCACAAACTATGTACTCAGTACACTCTACAGTACACTCTACACTATACTCTACACTATACTCTACACTACACTACATTCTACACTATATTCTACAGAGGATTTACAGTACACTCTACACTATACTCTACACTATACTCTACACTATACTCTACACTGTACTCTACACTATACTCTACACTATACTCTACACTATACTCTACACTATACTCTACACTATACTCTACAGTACTCTCAGTACAGTCTATGTCGAATCACCATAGGGAATGTTCTAGCTATTGCGGTATTACTAGGCTTCTGTCTAAGCAAACTTGGGCCATTCTATAAGAACATGTTGTATGCCATCTACCGGCCTTTATTGTAGGGATACCAGCATAACCTGAGGTGAGTTAGACCAGTGATGGCTAAGGAGTTGTTCTGCAGCCACCACTTCTCTTGAAACTAAAAAGCAGCTCAAATGTCTCCTTTGGGGATCAAGAACAAATGAACATAACTTGGTACTTACGACAATAAGAATCTAGCACTATAGTACACCCAGTACATCTACACTCTACACTACACTATACTACTTTCTACAGTGTGTTCTACACTCTACACTACACTCTACACTACACTACACTCTACACTACACTCTACACTACACTACACTCTACACTACACTACACTCTACACTACACTACACTCTACACTACACTACACTCTACACTACACCAGTAGTCCTTGGCTGGAATACTTGACTGTTGCCCTTGGGAAACAATAGTTATACTATGAATTAGTTGAACTTCTGGTACCAGTGGAAGCTGGACTATTTGAGTCCTTCCTTTGTTCTGACAGAATCGCCTAGGACTCCACAAGGTTGTAGTACCAGGACGTAAATAATTTGGAGTAAGAAGTAGAAGTGGTAGAATAGAGTATATAGTATTTTTTAAAACGATTCAAACCACACTACCAAAATTAAACAGCCAATATTTCAAAACATTTCGTACTTACTACTTAAATATTGCTAAGGATCAACGATTCGGAATAAACCGTTCGCGTGAAGTCTCTATTAAATATTAAAAAGAGTACCTTTTTGAATTTTTGGTTTGTTTAAGTTTCCTAATGTAGTTTGAAGCATTTTGGCTCGCTGGTTTGAATCGTTTTGAAAAACACCGTATAGGCTACACATCACCACATAGCTGGAAAGAAGACTATAGTAGAAAGAGCATGATAGTACGTGCTAGAGTAGACTAACATACAGTATAACCAGCAATTGGGAGAAACCTAGAGCTGTATTCATACATGCACTAATGGGAAAGTGAAGTAGTGTCCTGTGAAGCCTACTACATGCCCTCAATTGGTTTTGGCCTCAGGTACGTATTAGTAATGTCTTAGGTCAGAAGAAATTAAATTATTTAAATACAAACTTTGACATGTTTAATTTCTACTGGAAGTGTACAATGCAAATTGTTTTTCTTGCAAAGAGCTTTTTGAAATCTTAAAGTGTTGCCATGTTAAAAGCGTTGGTTGGGCCGTTCGTAGTTGGTGAAGTGATTTGATGGCCCTTTTCGGATATTCTGGAACAATACTTACCACCTTCTAGAGGAGAGTTTTCCGGTACTACGATTCTCTCAAATTATATAAGCCACTCCGGTTCCTCTCTTTGGGAAACAATCAACGAATATAAGTTTAGGTAAACACACGTTAACAGAACACCAAGTACTGTATACGATAAACCATAAACCATAACCATATAAAACATCCATATAAAATATACAATATACTGTATACTATGTAGCATACTATGTAGCATATACAATACACCATATGCCATTTACTATAAACGATATACTATAAACGATGTACTATAAACCAAGTACTATATAGCATATAAAATATAGCATAAACTATACAACAACTACTCTATACTATGTACCACATAAATATACAATACACCATAGATTATATCCTTTAACACATTTATGCCTTACTAATACTTTGCTCGTTGAGGGTTCCTAAAAGAGGAACCGAAGCAGCTTATACAACTTTTCCGCTTATATAACTTTGTGCGGCTTATATAACTTTGAGAGAACCATGACACCAGAAAACTCTCCACTAGAAGGTAATATGGATTGTTCCAGAATATTGGCAAATAAAGAACCAGACCTTAACCTTTAAATAGGTCCATTAACCTTTTGCTGCAGGGAACTTCTTAAGGAGACTATTGATTAAAAATCCATGAAGTTTGAGCCAATAATAGGTCTGTGATGCCCTTAGACATTCTGGGTCACACGTGCGCTACAGTAACGGAGGAAACGAGCTGAGCTCAGCCGAAGGGTTTGGGAAATCTATACACTCCGTCGTGATGGGGATAAAGCATTGAGATTATTGCTTTTGAACGAGGAATTGCTAGAAAGCGTTAGTCATTAACTTGCGTTGATTACGTCCCTGCCCTTTGTACACACCGCCCGTCGCTACTACCAATAAATGGCTTAGTGAGAATTTGGGAGAGTTTTATTTAGTGGCCACTCTTTTTAAATTTCAAAGTTATTCAAACTTGGTGGTTTAGAGGAAGTAAAAGTCGTAACAAGGTTTCCGTAGCTGAACCTGCGGAAGGATCATTAAGAAATACTTTTATATTCTTTAGGACTGAAGTATCAAAAACATAAATTTAAAATATTCAACCAAGTTTTTCTTTAACACTTTCAACAACGGAACTCTTGGTTCTCGTCTCGAAAACGAACGTAGCGAATTACGATAAGTATAATGAGTCGCAGACGTATATGGTTTCAAAGATGATATTGGGACATTTTTATTTGATACTTCTAGTCATGTTTCAAACTCGAAAAAGTTGTTCTCTTAGAGTTCAACCGAATATCTTCTGCGTTATCATTGATCACATTCGAGAAGTAGAAAGCTTACGTAAATCGGGTTATACCCTATACTTCGCTGTACTTTTCCTACTCTTCCATACTATAAACTACCTCTACAGTATACTCTTCCATACTATACATTACCTCTACAGTATACTCTTCCATACTATACACCACCTCTACTGTATACTCTTCCATACTACACACTACCTCTACACTATACCCTACAGTGTGTTCTCCACATTCCTACTAGTCTTTGCGCTAGTCTTTAGTTCATACTCTTAACTCTCTCCCCAACTACTTTACCCTATTTCACTCAGCCTTATGTCCATTTGCTTTCTAGTCTCACCTTGGACTTCGTCCATACTTGATCTCTTATGCTCATCCTCTACACACTAATAAAAAGGGCAAGTCCCTAGGTGTACATGACTATGACTCTGGTACATAACTGCTATTCTATACTTGGAAAAAAGGCCAGAACTGGTATATAGTGCCAGAGTTATTGCCACAGTTTAAGAACTACTGCTGAACTACTTTAGTTCTTACTACACTGCCATACTTATATACAGTTATACTACGATACTACTGATGTTACATCCGCTAAAGACTTGGTCCTGCATATAGTGGCTCTAACAAGTATATAGACGTGTATAGACTTGAGGGGGTACTATAGAGTGGGTGTAGTTGCTATAGAGTGAAGGGTTGGTTTATGGTGCTACTGTATCCAACCGGCTAGATGCTGGTGAAGATAGGTACAAGTGGTCAGTACAGGTAGCCGGTACAAGTGGTCAGTACATGTAGCCGGTACAAGTGGTCAGTGGGATTAGTAATACACTCAGTCAATGCACTGCCGTGTCTGGTTCTTTGTACTTTCATCAGTTCCAGTTCTGCATTGTGACTATTGCCAGGGCTCCATTCGTGATAAGATACATTATAAACAAACTACAGGTCCACCTCCTTGTTCAAGGAGTCAATCTCCAACTTCTCTTCCTCGGTCAACTCGGGCCGCTTGGCCTGGGCCCCATTTAGCTCGCCATTGCGTGTTTCGGGCACGGGCGTATCCACGTCCATGGAGTCCACACCAATGTGTTTCTCTCCGGGGTTGTGGTCCTCCTCCTCGTAGAACTCGTTGTCTGGCACAATGTGCTCGTCTCTCGCCTGCTGGGAACCACCCTTTGTATCGATAGACATGGGTGCGTCTTCCTCCTCGTCGCCCAAGTCCTCGGCATCACGGGGCACCTCGTTCATCTGCACGGACGGCGCAAACTTGGTGTTTTCCAAGTTGTGGATGATGTTGGTCAAGATCTTGTTCAAGAAGTCCGGCGCATTGGCATTGTACATGTTGGAAGGCCGCACGTCGAGCTTGTAGTCGGGCCCGTAGTACTCGTAGTACTCGTTGTAGGGCAACTCCGAGGGCAACACCACGTCATTGAGCAAACCGGACTCAAAGGCCCATGTCCGTGCCACATTCCTCATGGTGTAGCCTCCTCCTCCAACCACCATCAACGGCACGCCGAACGACCGCACAAAGTCCACACAGTTGGCATGGCCACGCATACTCAAGTTGAAGCAGCCCAACCGGTCGCCACTCAACGAGTCTCCGCCCGTCTGCAACACAATGGCCGACGGCTGGTACCAGTCCATGATCTTCTGGATCACCGGCTCGAAGATGGACTTGTAGCTGACATCGTCGATTCCGTCGCGCAACGGCACGTTGACGGCATAGTGCTTGCCCTTGCCGATTCCAATATCTCTCAATTCTCCAGTTCCGGGGAAAAACTCTCCGTACTTGTGGAACGACGCAGTCATCACACGGTCCGTGGTATAAAACGCCTCCTCCACACCGTCTCCATGGTGAACGTCAATATCAATGTATAAAACCCGAGGATGGTAGCGCAACAACTCAATGATTCCCAACACAATGTCATTGAGGTAGCAGAACCCCGAGGCCTCGGACTTCTTGGCATGGTGCAAGCCTCCAGCATAGTTGATGGCCACGTCACACTTCCCTCTGTTCAAGCGGGCCGCCCCCTCCATGGACCCACCACCCGAGATCCCACAGTACTCGAACAAACCATCGAAAACAGGACAATCATCGCCCACATTGAACTTAATTTGCTCCTTGGCAAAAAGGTCCAAGTTGTCCGGCAGAACACGGCTCAAAAAGTCGATATACTCGTCGGTGTGGAACTGGCACATCTCCTGCTTGGTGGCCGGCTTGGCCCGGTAGATCTCCATCTTTTTGTAGAGCCCATAGTTCATTATGAGCGAATGGGCCATTCTTATACGGTGGGGCTTCATGGGATGGCCTGCTCCGTACGCATAATTGCCCACGTCGGCGTCGTAGAAGTACGCCACCCGTTTTTTATTGGACGGGTCCACCTTGAACTCGTCAAAGGGTAATTGCACATACATCTGGTGAAGTAGAAGGGCCTGTTGACCTGGTAGATTTCAAGAAATGTCAATAAATGTCAGTTCCAGTGTCAGCTCAACAACCTGAAAAAAAAACTTGATACAGTGGAAAACCCGTACACCCCTAAGATTCTTTTCGAGTGCTTTTGTAAAATTTGTGTCTTTTTCTGGTACTGGGAAGAGACCAGAAGAGTGGAGTTGGTGGAGTGAGATTTCTGTTTCTGTTGAGCCTTGGTTTTCCGCGTGTATATGCAGGACCCGCTCTTGGAGATAGCATTAGTTCTAGTGGTCCTTATCAGCAGGACTAACATACATAGGGGTCAATAGATTTTTGTTTAACCAACCCAAGACTAGTGTACTATTAACTAGTGTACTGTACTATTAAGTATTATACGAGTGTACTATTGACTACTGTACTAGTGTACTATTGACTACTGTACTAGTGTACTATTGACTACTGTACGATTGTACTATTGACTACTGTACTAGTGTACTATTAACTACTGTACGAGTGTACTATTAACTACTGTACTAGTGTACTATTAACTACTGTACTAGTGTACTATTAACTACTGTACTAGTGTACTATTAACTACTGTACTAGTTTACTATTGACTATTGTACGATCGTACTATTGACCACTGTACTACTGTACTATTGACTACTGTACCATTAACTACTAACTACAGTAATACCACTACTCCTAGTCTTTATACGCTTCGTTGGTCTTGGACATAACCATATATTCATACAGTTCATAGAGTAAATAGTCTTGTACAACTATTAACATATGACTATATGACGAAGTATTAATGCTAACAATTATGACCCCATTGCAAACCAGACTGGTGTGATTATGTCTAGGCCTAATACTAGTACTTTTCATATACCCATCTCAGTCTATGGACCATGTATGACTACGAGCCAAGCCCTTCCCAATACTTCTAGATACTGGATCTACAATATGGACTTGGTTCAATCTATTGAGTATTAACTTTGGAACTATGAGTCACACTCCAGTCCAAGTCCCATACTCCCTTTAGCTCATAGGTTGCATTAGTATGTTCGGACTTGCCAATTTAAAAGCGATGTAACTGGTCTGGTTGGTGGATGATTGGTTTTTCTACATCTCCTTCGTCAGGCATTAATTAGTGGTGTTTTGTAGTACTACTATATATATACTATAGTATATATACTATACTACTTTGTATACGGTTGTAGCTGTAGTAAAAGTATTAATAAGTGAATGGTTATTGATGGCCCTTGTAGGATGGATGGAGACGCTTCATAATACATCTATGTGTAGGACTCTGTCTATAATGGATCTAACACTTTTTTTGTGTGGTGAAAACACATCTACACCTTAGTCCATACAAGAAACAGATTTTTATGCTTCTGATCATTATTATGTGGGATTGGAAGTACCCGAATATCACATACTACTGTGACCCTACTTTAGGTGTCCATGACATTCGATTTCTACATACTGATGATTGTATATATGGAATATATAGATCGGATGGCAGTTTTTGGAGGTAATAGTGGCTATTAAATTACGCGGATTCTCTACCTAAGCATTTAAAACTCTCGTTATACATCTGTATGAACATGTATGTGAAACAAGGGGTCGAAAACTTGCACTGGTACCATCTGAGCGATTTCCTGCTTCAAGTAGTCAAACGTTTCCGAGAGTTAAAAAAATATAACATTAATAAAAAGAGTAGATAAATTAAATAAGGCTATTTTATTGAATTATTTATTTATCAATAAAGAACTTAAAAATAAATAAAGGTAATGTTTATCTTTAATACTATCTAATAATATTTCATTGCTTATTCTATTACATTATAATTATCTAGAAAATCAATATAATTATGATTTGAATGGAAGGAATTTTAGATATAACTAAACAAATAAATAATATACTTTATATAATAAAAAATATATCAAGTTTAAATTTTGAGGGGTTCCATCTCAGTTTTTTCAAAACCTTTTTTATCTATTACACCACTTTTTAAGTGTTAATTAATTAGAATATTGTCTATGAGGATACTAACATGTTTTCTTTCCCAAACCACAGAATCAGACTACAGAATCAGACACAGAATCAGACACAGAATCAGACACAGAATCAGACTACAGAACCAGACCACAGAACCAGACCACAGAAACAGACCACAGAAACAGCTCTCGTGGAAGTCCTCAACTATTCACTTCTTAATATGACCATGACTTTATGTATTCACATCTTGATGACACTATGACTTTATGTTCAGCAATAAGTACGCTCCTCTGGACTGTACTCCATGGTTATTGACCCCCTCCTGGAGTACCCGAGATTAGGGTGTTATATTGTGCACATACCATTGGATAGGTACTGAAAGGTACTGAAAGGTACTGAAAGGTACTGAAAAACTGGGGTACTGAAGGACTGGGGTACTGGGGCTGGCAGAGCTTGCTTCAGGCTCGATAGCACTTGTTGTATTTTAAGACACCCATTTTTCCAGAACCAACTTTGGTCTTCTAAGAAGGTGCAACGTGAATCACATATCATATTGGGGTTATCTGGTGTGAATATCCTGCATAGTGTCATAGTCTAGCACTAAGGTTCTTACAACGTCTATCCTAAGGTCTATACTAAGGTCTATACTAAGGTCTATACTAAGGCCTATCCTAAGGTCTATACTAAAGTCTCTACTTAATTACTGAGGTCTAAGATATAATGCGTAATACTCAGGCCTAACAGGGTGACATGCTAGGGTCTAAATACACTACTAAATACACTACTAAACTACTAAGGACTTTTAGCTTGTAATGCCTAATATCAAAATTACTAATATATATGACTACGATAGAATAGGCTTTTCCATGGCAGCCTTGAGATACTGCTGTGTTTTGTTTTTGGCTTACCCTGAGGTCTCGTGGACTGACTCGCTTCTTCTGTCTTTTTGGTCTTAGGAGGCCATTGAAATGAGAGAAAGAGAGAGAAAGAGAGAGAGAGAGAGAGAAAAAAAAGAGAGAGAGAGAGAGAGCAAGAGAGTGTGGATGTGTGTGTGACAAGGAAATTGGTCAATGACAGGAAACAACCAGAGAGGTCAGGCATAAAATCCTTGAAATAGCCAAAATAATCGAGAAAGCCTTCACGTCCAGATTGAGAGCCGGAGTTCCAGGGTTTTCAACTTAACCTTGGCTTTTTTTCGGTGGCAGAAATGCCTTTGGCACTAAGGAGGTGTCCGATCCACTCAAACTGGAGATTGCAAAAGGTACTCTTGTCCCAGTCGGGTTCGTGGTGGTTGGGAAAGAGAACTTCAAGAATTTACCGAACTTGTTGCTTGTGACAGGCGGGGTTAGAACTGCATATGAGACTGTTGTGCTGGTAATTACTGCCATGGAGTTAGTGGTCATGTAGGAGTTTGTCGTTCACGAGCCAAAAACGTTCAGATCTTCTGCAATCTTGCTGCTGATACAAGTCAACAAGGCTACAAACGTATAGCCCAAAAACTTCGATTTTTTGTAAAGTGGCGAATGTGTCAAAGTTTTGATCAACTTCCGAAGCCAGTCGGCGTAGTTTATGATCAAGACTACGACGAGATCTGGACATTTCCGAATCCCGAAGTTTTCTTGATTGGTGAAAAAGTCCTTGGCAATTTTTTCGCAGTCGTTAGTCGTCAATAAATCTAAACATGTCCCTCTAAAAAAGCGCCGACCGTTCCTTGATTGACATGACTCTTAGCAACAGATAAACATCGTCGTACTTCATGAGACACCGGCCAATATAAACCCAGCACCCGCTATACAGCTGCCACTATAAACAATTCTAAAGTACCTTTTGGCCTCGATCTATGGCACTATATACTAGAATAACTTTGGGATAAATTAGTAATTTGAACGTCTCGGTAAGGATATATTAGTGACTCTTGATTTTTTTTGGCCTTGACCTACGGTACTAGATCTTGAGGTACTACATAGGGATAGTGGTATAGGCTACATACTCCACCATACAATATGTAGATAATGGTGAATACTATAGTACTTAGTGGTGAATAATATAGTACATAATGGTGAATAATATAGTACATAGAGGTGAATAATATAGTACATAGTGGTGAATAATATAGTACATAGAGGTGAATAATATAGTACATAATGGTTTCAGATTCCCTAGTAAAATTCGCATCGCTCGAGTGTAGTTAAATCCCTCCCCACTTTTCACATCGTAATCAGTAAATCATAGCACAGCTATAAACACGTTGTAATTCATTCTTTTGCCATACCAAATGGTGCACCGCACGCTTACCACAAAGTTGGTTTCTATATTTATATTTTCATCTTAAAAAACATTCACATGTACAAATCCATACAGTGCACACATAATTTTATACCATAAATGTATAAACACAGACTTATTACATGCTTAAACACAGACTTACTACATGCTTAAACACAGACTTACTACATGCTTAAACACAGACATCATTACTTGTATAAACACAGACATGCATATTCCCATACATTCACACACGTTTTCCAGACGCTTATAGCTTTTATATTATCGCTGCCAAAACTTATGCGCTCTTTGCTTTCCATATTTTTATTTTCTCATTAGAATCTAATTTCACATTCCATTTTTTATTTCAAGGTATTAATGACTTTTTAAAGCTATTTTTCGACCCAATATTTATACAGAGTACATAGAGTAAGTAGAGTATAGAATATAGAGTATAGAGTATAGAATATAGAATATAGAATATAGAATATAGAATATAGAATATAGAATATAGAATATAGAATATAGAATATAGAATATAGAATATAGAATATAGAATATAGCAGTCGACCCAAATTCCATCTTTGGATTCATTATATTAACGAACTCTTGTCTGCACCGGTTTCATTTTTTTGTTTTTTTTTGGGATCCAGAGAGTTTGACTATAGGCACTTCAGCACCAGAGGACAAGGTACTCAAGGAATCAGTACTGGAGTAGGTAGTAGTGTATGGTTATTTTGAGCACACTAGACGCTATGGAAGAGTAGTAAGATAGACACGACAGTGAAGCGAAGCATCGAGATGGTCATTATTGAGAATCAGTATTCAAATATATATAGAGTGGAGTGTATATAGATCCCGTAGCATAAGTGGGGAAGCGGGAAGAGCAAGTTCAAGAGCTGCAGTTTCTTGGAGATCATCAGCAAGACGTTTGGTAAGATCAATGTGGGGGTGGATCTGCGAACTCGGCGATGTATCACTTCTGAAACATGCAAGCATATATGCTGCGTATATAAAGCGGCCGCGGCCGCCATGCTCACCCTACCAAGAATTGCAACCACACTCAACCAACCCCATAGCCAGCCATGATACATATCGGTGGATTATTGCAGGTGCAGTGATATAATTACTACTAATACTACTGATACTACTGATACCACTGATACTACTGATACTACTGATACTACTGATACTACTGACACTACTGATACTACTGACACTACTGATATTACTGATACTACTGATATTACTGACACTACTGATACTACTGACACTACTGATACTACTGACACTACTGATACTACTTATACCACTAATGCTACTGTTTCCTCGATTAGTGTAGTACACCATAGTATAGTGTAGTAGTAGTCAGTGCTATTGTACTATTTTACAGTGTACTATTTTACAGTGTACGATTTTATTTTTAGGAGGGCAGTCATGTCCTTGTTCCAGGAAAGGGTCGCCTGGTCAGCCAGTGGTTGCTACGTGCAAACGTATAAACTCTCCATATTCATTCTGGTGCCTCATATTGTCTCCTGCCTATAATACTCTACTATTCTACAGTATACTAACACTAGAGTCATACAGGGAGTGTGCAGTTACTGTTCTGGTGTCAGGAGATTCCAGCGTTTGAATATTGTCAGTACTTGGTCTTAGTGTTATTACTTTAGTCAGTACTACTACCTAGGTTAGTGCACTTAGTTAATACTACCACTTACTACTTAGTCAGTATACTGTTAGAATTGACACTCTTTCCGATCCTACAATGGCCATTGACAAACAAAGTCACATGTCCTTGACAGTATTAGTGGTACAACGACCAAGAACATCACCACCATTGTTCATGTAAAGAGTTTTGCAGGCCAGGTGTTTTGTCCAAACACTAAAGAGCATTTTGCATTCCTCTTTTTGAGAAGTCATCAACGAACAGAAGAACTAATTACCTTCCCGTGGTTATTAGCACCTTCACAAGTGTATTTCGAGTCTTCTGTAGTTTAAGTCGCGATACTTGTCTTGCTAGCTAGAGTTTTGCCTTCTTTAGTATAAGTCGTGGCACTTTCTTGTTAGCAAGAGTGTTGATTTTCGAGTCTTGATTTATTAATGATCGGTATTAGTCCACGCCTCGGATGCGGTCTCTATACTCGCGGAGTTGGTTGTTAAGTTGGTACTGCAACTGGGCGTTGTACACGTGTTTCTGGTACACGTCCTCGTCCACCAAGAAGTTGAGCCCATTGTTGAAGTTGTCGTAGGCCGTCGAGGTCACGGAAACGGGAAAACACCATTGGTACCAGTGAGAGCCCATAGTGGAGGTCCAATTCCTGGCTAAGCCCAAGTCGTAGATGTGTCCCAATTTCTGCCTGTTCCCATGGGAGTCGTACTCGTATTTGCCCGAGTCCGGCCCGTTCCAGTAAGAGTTCTGGAACTCGATGGTGGTGGTGTTGCGGAGCACCAAGTACACCAGGAACGCAGTGAAGCACCCCACGGCAATGAAAAACACCACCGACAACACCATAAGAAACACAAGGCTCAACAGAAGGTAGTCGTCCTCATACTGGCCATCGACGAAAAACCCATAGAGCATGCTCAACGAGAGAGCCAACACCACCGCACTAAACATGGTGATGTATATAAGCAGCTGGATGAAGAACTTATGGTTGCGGAAACCAATGCAACATGCAAACCACGGGCAGTGGTGGTCCATTTTCAAAAAGCACCGTCGGCACACGGAGCAGTGGTGGCACCGGTCCGGTTTCCATACATGGCACGTAGTGCAAGACCGGTAGGAAGTGGAGTTATTCTCAATGTAGTGGGTGGTTAGGAGCCAGTGCGGAGGTGTCACCAGGTACTCAGAATTATCGGATTTGGGAGAATTGACCGAAGCCAATAGATTGGAGTTCGGGTTTCCACCCAGACCCAAGCTCGGGCCCAAGCTCACGCCCAAACTCGGATTCGAATCGTGCTCATATCCTTCTTCATACTGATAAGCCTCGTTGGGGGTGCTATATGCCGGACCGTATGGTCGAGAAGAGTCTCTCTTTGGAGCCAAGCGTAGGAGACTGAAGTCACTGGGCGAGCCGGCACCCACCAAAATCACCTTATGGTACGTGTACAACGAGAGGAGGTAGAGTACCAGCACAACCACCATCATCGCTAGCGAGTACCCCGAGAGGTAGTAGTGCAAGTAGAGCTGCTTGACTGCGGTATACTGGGCCCACGTGAGCAAGCCGCTGGCTAGCACTTGGGGGAAGAGCGTCAGGATGAGACTGCACCATCGAAGGCACGTGGCTTTATGTGACCGCATGGCCAACGGCGGAGGCGTAAACATGTGCCAGGAGTGTATGGTGTATGGTGTATGGTGTGGTTTGGTGCGCAGTTGGTTCCGTTTTGGTGCGCAGCACAGGGCCCATGGACTGCACTTGCTCTGCTGGACCTAAAATAGGTATACCTAAAATAGGTATACCTAAAAATTGATTTTAAATCCAATATTCTCAAATATAGACCTCCTCACTAAGGCCATAGAGCCATTTACAACACTATGTACTAAAATTCTATAGTCACTGTATAATACAGACCTTCCATAGACACTATAGACACTATAGACACTATAGACACTATAGACACTATAGACACTATAGACACTCTACTCACTCTACTCACTCTACTCACTCTACACCAACCCTAACATAAGAATCTAACTCTATACTACACTACACTCTATACTACACTACACTCTATACTACACTACACTCTATACTACACTACACTCTATACTACACTAC
>NLAL01000266.1:0-20705 GCA_002374735.1 Metschnikowia sp. 13-106.1
CACGGAATCTTGTTGCATATGCTGATGCAAGCTTTGCTTCAGAATCTGATGAAGAATATCGATCAATAACAGGGTACATGATAGTGCTTGGTGGTTCACCAGTGCTGTGGAGATCCAAGTTACAGAAAACTATCGCTGTCTCCACGCTCAATGCAGAATTGCTTGCTCTCAAGACAACAGTTATTGAAGCATTGTGGGTTCAGAATTTGTTAGAAGAGATTGATCGTTACTATACAATTCAATTATTATCTGATAGCAAATCGGGCATTAAGACAGTGAAGGGTTCAAAGAAGTACGAAGGATCAAAACGTACAAGTAACTACAAGAAACAAGTAAGTATAAGTAACTACAAGTAACTACAAGTAAGTATAAGTAAGTATAAGTAACTACAAGTAACTACAATTAACTACAAGTAAATACAAGTAACTACAAGTAACTACAAGTAACTACAAGTAACTACAAGTAACTACAAGTAAATACAAGTAACTACAAGTAAATACAAGTAACTACAAGTAACTACAAGTAACTACAAGTAACTACAAGTAATAAAAAACAAGTCGTGTTAGATCACTATACGTAGGACATACGAAGTCCGTCCCAAAAGGCTATTCGAATATTCTGGAACCTTCCTTACCATTATCCTAGTGGAGTTTTGGATTCCACGTTTCTCTCCAAGTAGTATAAGCCACTCTGGCTGGGAGGAACCATCAACGACTACAAACTACATAGGTGATGAAGAACATAGCAAGTAGTAGAGTACAGGTAAATACAAGTAAGTATAAGTAATAAACTAGACTGTAAAGTGGTTTGCACTACTGGACATTTAGATGCTTTAGAACTGACCACCAGCTTTGTAGTACTTCATTCACTATGGTTAAATCCTACTATACTTCTGACCATTATACTAAATACGACTGTACTATGACTACTATACTGACAGCTTACAACGGCTAGTTAGTATGGGCTAGATAGTAACATAGTGTAGAGTATAGGCTAGGTGGTCTAGATATTACTAGATTACTGTAGTGAGTATAGTAGTGAGTCTAGTAGTGAGTATAGTAGTGAGTATATTTCTAAGTATAGTACTGAGTATAGTAGTGAGTATAGTACTAAGTATATATTTCTAAGTATATAGTAGTGAGTATAGTAGTGAGTATATTTCTAAGTATATAGTAGTGAGTATAGTAGTGAGTATATTACTGAGTATAGTAGTGAGTATAGTACTGAATATATAGTACTAAGTATAGTAGTGAGTATATATTTCTAAGTATAGTAATGAGTATATTTCTAAGTATAGTACTGAGTATAATACTAAGTATATTTCTAATATAGTACTGAGTATAGTAGAGTATGATTTAATTCTTTCACAACACCTTTAATGACCTTTTGTGCCCTCTTGGGAGTTGGTCAGTCAATCCCTAGGAACTTGAAGAACTCACAAGGAAATTGGGCTGGATCTGAAGTGAATCTTCTGATTATTGCCATTGAAGGTGTGCCTTTGAAAAACAATCCGACCTATACAACCATGCTCTTGTAAACCCAACGTTTCCTGATCTGTGACAGTATAAATCAAGTCAACTATCAGTGAGTAAGTCTGTAGTCTGTGGTGCATTCAGTGGTAACCAGTACTTGTGTTAGGCATTAGTAGTATACACTGAGGATAGAAAATAGTACTGAGTATATAGGTTACTCTAATGCTATACTAGTAGACTACTACTTTTTGTAGGATATAGTACTATTATGGTACTATACTATATGGTATGATACAGTACTATTATGGTACTATACTATACGGTATGATACAGTACTATTATGGTACTATACTATATGGTATGATACAGTACTATTATGGTACTATACTATACGGTATGATACAGTACTATTATGGTACTATACTATATGGTATGATACAGTACTATTATGGTACTATACTATACGGTATGATACAGTACTATTATGGTACTATACTATATGGTATGATACAGTACTATTATGGTACTATACTATACGGTATGATACAGTACTATTATGGTACTATACTATATGGTATGATACAGTACTATTATGGTACTATACTATACGGTATGATACAGTACTATTATGGTACTATACTATATGGTATGATACAGTACTATTATGGTACTATACTATACGGTATGATACAGTACTATTATGGTACTATACTATATGGTATGATACAGTACTATTATGGTACTATACTATACGGTATGATACAGTACTATTATGGTACTATACTATATGGTATGATACAGTACTATTATGGTACTATACTATACGGTATGATACAGTACTATTATGGTACTATACTATATGGTATGATACAGTACTATTATGGTACTATACTATACGGTATGATACAGTACTATTATGGTACTATACTATATGGTATGATACAGTACCTGTTAGACCCACCATGGGTAAACACACTACCCATAGAGGTATTTTTAGAGGCTACGAATGCCAAAGACTTGTCCAATGCGTCATACCCCGTGACTTGGATCCATACTTTCACCTTATCTCGTGACATGGCGTTTATCCACCATGCTCCACTTCTCTGGTACTCACAGGCTAACTATATAAGTACTCGGATTCCCACCTATTGGGGATCCATCGGCGAATAAACATACAAAACACAGTACTGGACGTAACCAGAATCTAACACATATCTACATATCTATGTATAACTATAAATACCTATACATATTTATATTCCATAGTAAAACTATTCTACTCTATAACTTATTGTAAGCTATAAAATGTGAATCTTAACATATTTACCATGAAATCTTTTCTCTTTTTAATGATAAGTATCAGAATGGCTATTCTGGTCCATGATATGTTCTCTTATACACAGTTTCCTTCCTGGCTGTAGATTGTGATTCGGATCCCAAGAATGGTTGTAGGTCATCAGTAGTATATTAGTAGGGTATGACCACAATATATGAGCACGCATTGGTGCCTTCCCTATTGAAGTAGTGTCTTATGCAAACTTAGAATAGACCTGACTAGACCAGAACTGCTAGGAGCTAGACTAAACAGTACTGCTAGAGGGCTAGACTGAACAGAACTGCTAGAAGACTAGACTGAACAGAACTGCTAGAAGACTAGACTGAACAGAACTGCTAGAAGACTAGACTGAACAGAACTGCTAGAAGACTAGACTGAACAGAACTGCTAGAAGACTAGACTGAACAGAACTGCTAGAAGACTAGACTGAACAGAACTGCTAGAAGACTAGACTGAACAGAACTGCTAGAAGACTAGACTGAACAGAACTGCTAGAAGACTAGACTGAACAGAACTGCTAGAAGACTAGACTGAACAGAACTGCTAGAAGACTAGACTGAACAGAACTGCTAGAAGACTAGACTGAACAGAACTGCTAGAAGACTAGACTGAACAGAACTGCTAGAAGACTAGACTGAACAGAACTGCTAGAAGACTAGACTGAACAGAACTGCTAGAAGACTAGACTGAACAGAACTGCTAGAAGACTAGACTGAACAGAACTGCTAGAAGACTAGACTGAACAGAACTGCTAGAAGACTAGACTGAACAGAACTGCTAGAAGACTAGACTGAACAGAACTGCTAGAAGACTAGACTGATGGACTAGACGTATACCATGAAGTTGTTGGAGGCTGGGATCTGAAGACCTGACATCTAACACCTGGTTCTGGATCAGTGCTCAGCGTGGGGAGCAGTGGGCAAGTCCACCAACGACTTCTTGATGGCCTCCACACCCTTGGCCAAGTCGTCCTCGGAAATCACAAGCGGAGGAGCCAATCTGATGATGTTATCGTGCGTGGGCTTGGCCAACACTCCATGGTCCTTCATCAATAAGCAAAGGTCCCAGGCCGTTCTGCCATTGGTCTTGGTGTCGTCAATGACAATGGCCGACAACAAACCCTTGCCTCTGACCTCAGAGATGATGCCATTGGACTCAGTGCTCAAATGCTCCAATTTGGATCTCAAAACTGCACCCAATCTCTCTGCTCTCTCCACCAACTTCTCATCCTTGACCACCTGCAAGGCAGCCATGGCAACCTTACATGCCAAAGGGTTACCTCCGTAGGTAGAACCGTGGCATCCTGGAGTTAAGGTCAACATGATGTCCTTTGAAGAAAGAACCGCCGAAACAGGGTAAACTCCACCGGAAATGGCCTTGCCCAAAAGCACAATATCGGGCTTGACGTTTTCGTAGTGTTCGTAGCACAACATCTTGCCTGTTCTGGCAATACCCGTCTGGATCTCGTCACAGATCAACAACACGTTGTGTTGCTTGCACAACTCCTGCACCCGCGTGAAGTAGCCTTCAGGAGGCACCACGATTCCGGCCTCTCCTTGGATAGGCTCCAATAAGAGCGCAGCGATCTTATCACCGGCATTTTTGAATGCTTTTTCAACATCCTCAATGACTCCGTACCTCAACAAAGAGCCCGTGGGCTCGCCCGGAATCTGGGGGCCCACGCCTCTCAAATAAGGCCCGAAACTGGTGGTGGCATCGGAATCCGTGGACATGGAAATCACCCCCAACGTTCTGCCGTGGAAATTATCGACTGCAGACAAGATGATGGCCTCGTCATCGTTGATGCCCTTCTTGACGTACCCCCATCTTCTGGCCAACTTCAAAGCGGTCTCCACGGCCTCGGCTCCCGTGTTCATGGGCAACACCATCTCGTAGTTGAAGTATTCGGTGACGTACTTTGCATATTCACCAAAAACGTCGGAGGAAAAAGCCCTGGAGCACAAGGTCAACTTGGAGGCCTGCTCCACGAGTGCCTCAATGATCTTCGGGTGGCAATGGCCCTGGTTCACAGCAGAGTATGCAGACAAAAAGTCAAGGTATTCCTTTCCCTCCGGGTCCCACACGTGTGCGCCCTTTGCCTTATGGAACACCACAGGCAATGGGTGGTAGTTGTGGGCGGAGTAGTCTTGCTCGTATTGGGTGGCGGTCTTGGAGGAGATGGACATGGTTGCGTTTTTAAGCCTTGCTATATAGAGCTTAATTTAAGTGGCTGCAATCGCAGGCGGCGCGCTGGCCTATTTATACATGGCGTGATGGTGGGGCTGTCGCTCGTTCTTGCCTATAGGTGTAGAGCAGTGGAGCGCGCGCGGGCTGACTTGCCGTATACGCATGGGGTAAGCGCAGTAAGAGCGCAGGGCAACGCAGGGCAACGGAGTGGGAGCGCAGTGAGAGTGCTGCGATAACGGCCGTGCGCTGTAGACGGAAGGAGAATGCGAGACACCTTCACTACACTAGACATTACCACCCTCCATACACTACTATAGACAAATAGCACTATTCTGTAGAATACTACTGTACTAGTACTATACTACTACTGTACTATTACTATACTACTACTGTACTACTACTATACTAGCACTATATTTTTACTATACTAGCACTATATTTTTACTATACTAGCACTATACTTCTACTATACTACTACTATACTAGCACTATACTACTACTATACTACTACTATACTACTACTATACTACCACTATACCACCACTATACCACCACTATACCACCACTTTATACCACCACTTTATACCACCACTTTATACCACCACTTTATACCACCACTCTAGTCTATACATGTACACTTTACTCTAAATCTATGTATGGCATTTCCATCTACCTAAGTCCAAATCTAGATCTAGATCTGTATCTATCTAATAGTTTCCATGTATATATTGAAGCCTATAATGTTGGATTCTGGTTACGTCACCAGTATACAAGATTAAGAGTATGTTAGGACGCACACCAAATATCAGTAGTGGCTTAGATATACCAGATACTACATACACTGCTCTAATGTCGCTGTTCAAAAAGAAAACTATAAACTACTATAAACTAATATCATCACGTATACTATAAAAACTAACACTACACTAATATTATTACTGGTGTAGAAAAATGTAACTAATATTACTTCTCTAGAAAACCATTCCATTCTTCTTGCCACAGAGGTGACTCTTGGCAAGTTGGATTTTGCCTTTTTTGCTCAACACCTATTACATCCAAAGAGAGAAAATTTTTTACGTTGGACTGGGCCTACTTATGACAGTGACATGTCCCAGCAAGGAAATTTAGCACTTTTGGCCAAAAGGGCAGTGGTGCTATATGATCCTTCGTTGGTGAAAGTCAAAAGAGGCTCAGAGAATCAGCTTTCGAAGTTATTACCAAAACATCTTCAACAGTGATGTGCAGACATCCTCACCAAGCCAGAACCTAATAAGAGGTGGTTGGTGATTGCTGTTTACCCACCAGTATATGAGAAGAATACGCAAGCACAGTTATTTAAGGAAATTGCAAGGGCCATACCACTTTACCGGCGAAAACAGGTAAAGGACGAGTCTTTTTCGATCAAATTAGATAGTCCAGGAAAGTGCATACAATCGGTTGAAGAACATCAAATCATGAGCTGATTTGTATGCCGTATGCGTACACTTTTATCTATATGAAATATTATACAGACCTAGCTTCTCCATCGCTCAGACCTTGCATACGCGGTGATCATATGATTTTTTGCAACAGTACAATGTATGTGAGACTTTAAAGCAAATGCTAGAAACGACGTCTGACCAAGCAACCCTGAGGTCAAACTTTCATATTTAGAGATTGTGTATTTCGCTGGTGGCCGTTTAAATTCTTTTCCCTTTTTCCTTCCCCTTTTTCCTTCCCCTTTTTCCGTCCCCTTTTTCCTTCCCCTTTTTCCTTCCCCTTTTTCCGTCCCCTTTTACCTTCCTCTTTTTCCGTCCCCTTTTTCCTTCCCCTTTTTCCTTCCCCCTTGGTTTCATCTTGTGTATATTGTTCTTCCACATTTCCTTGCCCAGCTATCATTAGTTAATCTAATCAACTATCCTCTACTCTACTATGTCTACTATACCATTCTCGACCTCTGCACTACTATAGTAGTCTACTACATACTAGTCTACTATAGAAAAGTCTACTACATACTAGTCTACTAGAGAAAAGTCTACTAGAGAAAAGTCTACTAGAGAAAAGTCTACTATAAGAACTTTAGAAAAATCTACTATAAGAACTATAGAAAAATCTACTATAAGAAATATAGAAAAGTCTACTATAAGAACTATAGAAAAATCTACTATAAGAACTATAGAAAAATCTACTATAAGAAATATAGAAAAGTCTACTATAAGAAATATAGAAAAATCTACTATAAGAACTATAAAGTCCGTATACTACAATCTGCTCTACTCACTCTACTCTGCTTCATTCTATTGTATCTGCAATAGATGCAGTACTCTACCACCTCGTTTATATTATAATCTGGTCTACTACACTCATGAAATATTCTACTCCATAGTGTGGTGTCTATTGTATCATGATCTACTATAATGGAGTAACTTATGGCGACCTGAAGGAGAATTTTGGTTACTGGGGAATAATTGTGGTGACGGATTTCGTGGTTACTTAAGTAGCTCGAATCCTACTCTGGAGAACCATCGGGAATGGGCATAGTAATAGAGTCAACACGAATTCTACAATTCTATACTCATACTACTCATTACCTTACTGTTTACTACTCTACTGTATACTAATCTATACTACTCTACTCTATACTACTCTTCTGTATACTACTACTCTATACTTCTCTACTGTATACTATCTACTGTATACTATCTACTGTATACTATCTACTGTATACTATCTACTGTATACTATCTACTGTATACTACTCTACTGTATACTACTCTACTGTATACTACCCTACTCTATACTACCCTACTCTATACTACTCTACTGTATACTAATATATACTACTCTACTCTATACTACTCTTCTGTATACTAATCTATACTTTGTTGAAAAACAGCAATCAAAAGAGCGCCCTCTACCCACGGCTTGCGGGGTAGCAAAGCAATCAGTTTTTACAGCAACCAATTGTAGCACCAATTGATTGAGTGATGAAGGAAGAATCTCCAAATATATAAAATTGTTAGTATCGATAATTGAATTTCAACTGCCCGGAGCGATACCAAGATGCCTCCAAGACCCAGACCCACCAAAAGATCTCGTATTGATAATACTTCACTGAGCACTGACACTCTTCGTGCCCTACTCCTGAAACACTTCCCCTGAAGCAAACACTTCCCCTTGTTTACATATCTTGATGAGACTATGAGGTCAATGTCTTATAGTATGAGTCATCCACTGGATATTACTCCCTGGTTAATCACAGGTCCTCCTGGTACCGCAAACGTCGTTGCGGATCTGGCGTTATAGATATAGCTAAAGCCATACTCTAGTAGCAGTATAGATGTATCCAAATGCATACTCTAGTAGCAGTATAGATATATCCAAATGCATACTCTAGTAGCAGTATAGATATATCCAAATGCATACTCTAGTGGCAGTATAGATATATCCAAATTCATACATCTAGATACGGTGTGGTGATGGACACAGTCATAGTTATAGTCTTAGATAGACTTGGACAAGTACTTGCGGGAGAACCCTCCACATTCTCGTATACTTGGGGCGTATAACATTCCCCCCTTGTGCTTGGTGACTGACGAAATGGCGTTATGGAATGGCCATTGCTAGATCAGACGGTGTAGGCTTCATATTGCCTCTAAGTGTGGCGTCCTACCTATAGTGGATCTCACAGCTATAGAGCTTTGCTTATTAGTACCAAACCTTATAGGATTTCTGTGAGACTTCAGAGCTTGGAGACAGACCATGGAGTGACGACCTACATACTTCTCTACTGTATACTTCTATATTGTATACTACTACTGTATACTTCTATATTGTATACTACTACTGTATACTTCTCTACTGTATACTTCTCTACTGTATACTTCTCTACTCTATACTTCTCTACTGTATACTTCTCTACTGTATACTAATCTACTCTATACTTCTCTACTGTATACTTCTCTACTCTATACCTTATACAATACACTATACAATACTCATTATACACTAACCACTATGCAATAACCACTACACTATACACTACACCAGTGAAATGTACACCAGTGAAATGTACACCAGTGAAATGTACACCAGTGAAATGTAAAAAGTCAACAGTGTGTGACCTAGTCTATATATTGAACGTAATCCTTAGGTCGTAAAGTTTATCATGGTATGTTTGAAGTAGTATAGTCGAGGAACTCCCTAATTGATCTAAGGGAGAAAAATCTCACTGTTATATACACTGGTTGTATGCCACCCTGCATATACATGAAACACGAGCACGTGATATGCAAGTGTTACCCGTCCAAATAACTTGCATCTCAGTGTCCTTGTAAAATCGTTTTTCTAACATGAACAGTACACCATACAGTATCCATTGTACACTGGAGTGAGAGAAGAGGCGCAGTGCATCGGCTGCGAAAACCCATGCACAACAAAACAGCAATCCAGCCATGACCCATATATTATAATGTGCGCCTAACAATAGCCCAACTTCAGTTCCTCATTATGAAACTGGTATGCATGGATCTAGATGGATGAATCTACATGGATGAATTTACATGGATGAATTTACATGGATGAATCTACATGGATGAATCTACATGGACGAATCTACATGGACAAATCTACATGGACGAATCTACATGGACAAATCTACATGGACGAATCTACATGGACAAATCTACATGGACAAATCTACATGGATGTAATAAATTAAAGAGTTTATCAAAAGATGAAGAAGGCAAAAATTGAAGGGGAAAAAGCGTATGACCTTGGATGGAAGAAGGGGTGCGCGGAGAAATGCGTTTCCCAATGGAGCTAAATTTCTCGCATCTTCGCGCGTCCTCCACCTGGCTTCTAATGCACTCCTCCGTCCCGCGCCTTTTGCTCCTCACCTCACCGCACTTCCCATTCACACTTCTCCTCAAACTTTATATACAACTTCTACGCCTACACTTTTCTGCTATTCTCCATTCAAAACTTCAGATCATAATCTCGCCTGATTCAAGACTGCTTTAGTTTTGATTAATACTGTGTTAATTCGATCTAGTCTTGTTCTAATACTGTCCCAAGTACCGTTATTCCCGGTTCTACTTCGATACCTAATACCTTAACTTTAGAGTCACTTGAGGCTGCAACGACTCATCAGACAGAGACACTGGGTGACTACAGAGATACGACACTACTAGTCTATTCTGATTCTGAGAGTTCTGATTCTGAGAGTTCTTATTGTCGTATTGGCGGACTGGTTCAGACTACTCAAGTGCTCTACCTATAACTTGACTGCTTGATTTTAACTTGACATTAGTACTGACAGTGACTACTTGACTAGTGACCAGTACTTCTAAGGATTACAAGTACTCCTAGTGACTGCTTCTTCTAGTGACTATTTGACTGCTTGACTACATGTACTGCCAGTGACTACTTTGACAGTGACTACTATTTCTGACTACTACTTTGACCACTAGCGACTTGACTAGGGCTTATAGTACCATTTCCAGTGACTTCACTACTCGACTTCGGACCTGACTTCGGACCTGTCTTCGGACTCCTGACACTGGTTGATATGGAGGGATCTACGAAACGTCACATGACATATGGAGTGACTCCCAGTTCGGGACTGCGCTACGGGAACCCCGAACTAGCTACACTCGGCATGAAGATCCGCAAGGCCGTGGCCGATGGCCACTCGCTTGCCGGAGCTCACACCTACAACGCACAGTTCTTCGCCAACTATGCCCAGGTGGACCAGCCCTGCGACGAAAACGACTACAACCGCATGTTGCTGACACAGGGCTTTCAGCGGCCGCAACGCACGTGCTTTCCCTCCACGCTCTCGCTGCCCCCAGCGCTCACCAGCGACGGCTCCACATTCCAGTCGGGACTGAATGTATCGGAGTGGGGAGCGCTTTCCGTGGCCTCCACCAACTTGCCGCAAAGGCCCACGTTGAAACGGAAAATCAGTGACAGTGGGAATGTGCAGATGCAGAGCGAGCCTGCTCAGTCGTTCTACCCTTCGTACGGCCAGTTTACTGCACAGAACGGCCAGCTTTCGTTCAATGAGGACTTCTAACATAGGTATTGTATAGGCACCGCCAGGTGCCTATGTTAGAATTGCACCATTCCACCATCATCACCACCACCTCCTCCTCCTCCTCGTCCACTCCACCATTGGTCACCACTACTACTAGTGAATATCCACTAGAACGACACAAGTTTTACTTGGATTATGGTGTCGATTGGAGCTGCAGCAAGACTAATTATTTGTATGGTCAGTGATTTTATGGATGGTGCATGTTGGTACTCAGTTCTGATAAGTGCTTGGTGCTTGGTGCTATCTCAGTCCATTGTGCGTCCCTTGGTTACAATAAATAGGACTCTTTTGTTGCACAAGACAGATAATCTTGGCATTCTTGGCAATGTCATATCGGGGCATGTGATTGGCTGGTTGGTCCATGTTGGCAGGATCTTGGCAGGATCTTGGCTTTTTATCTTGGCATTTGAATCTTGGCAGTATCTGGAGGTGCGCCCTTTGTCTCTGTTATATGATGTGCATTGACAGTGACGTGGACATGGTCCAAATAATCGGGCAGTGGAGTGGACATTCACATTTTGAATTTCTACAGTTGGAATTTCGACATTTGGATAATCACGTGGACACTCCGCATCCACATTCCTTTCCCATTCTGAAGTTCCGTATTTCTGAATATGGCTCAAGGCTATTTTTAGGCCAAACAAGGCTTTTGCCGGAGTTCACCGCGACTGCGAGGTCGCAGGATTATAGTGCGACGGGGATTTTGGTGAGGCATGTGAAGATAATACGCCAGGTGAATCGCGAACTTGGCGTGGCATTGCATCGCTTCCTGCCGTCAGCCACTGATAACCGATTACACGAGCCAACAAGACATTTCAAAACAAGACAGAAAGGAACATCAATAAGGAGCTTTGCAAAAAACATCGACGAAAACTCAAAAGAAATTAAAACGATTAAAAAAAATCAAAAGAAATCAACTACTTTCAACAATTTGGATAATAACAATTGGTCATCTCCATGCGTCAGCCTCCTACCTAACCTGCTACATTATCTGTTCTCAAAAGCTGTTCTCCAGTTTTCTCCCATTTCTCTTCTTCATATTCAATTTATTGTTTCGTTATTAACCAAACAACTGTTTAATTACTCTAAGTGTGTGAGCTCAATCTTGAGTTTATTACTGTGTGAGCTTAATTACTGTAGTCACTCTAATGACTATAATGAGTATAATAAGTATAAATTTAATGAGTATAACTATAATGAGCTTAATACTATAATGAGCTTAATACTACAATGAGTTTAATACTACAATGAACTTAATGTCAATGAAAATCTAATAACTAAAATGCGTCTAAATAATAATAGTGCTGCCATTCTCGTCTTTCCGCTCATTTCGCCTCGCTTTCGCCTGTTTCTGGTCACTCAGAACTCCCGATTTGGAGCGCGGAATCAGTGTACTTTTTGCAGTGCTTTTCTAATTTTCTACTTTTCTACTTTTCTACTTTTCTGTTTTTCTGTTTTTCTGTTTTTCTACTTTTCTAATTTTCCACTTTTCTGCTTTTCTAATTTTCTACTTTTCCACTTTTCTACTTTTCTACTTTTCTACTTTTCTACTTTTCTACTTTTCTACTTCTCTACTTTTCTACTTTTCTGCTGTCAGTGTAAGTCCGGTTTCAAGTACGTTTCGCAGTAACGCACTGCGAATTCTCTACCGCTTCTCTCCTGCAAATCACTTCCCCTCTACTCCTCCAACGCCATCCCAGAGGCATATAAATAGGGACCCTCGCCCCGCCGCTTTTCTGTGCTCTTTTTTTTTCCTTCATTTCTGGCCTTCCGCTTGGCCTTGCTTATAGACTAAGGCGGACCCTGTCTTGTGTCTTGGACCCAGTCTAGACTCCGTTGTCTCCAGGTGCACTTTTCGCCCGCTTCTGTTCCACGCCGCTGTCCGCTGGTCCTCGCCTGATTTCTGGTTTCGTCGTGCTTTCAGTTTCAGACGCTTCTGCCCGCTCAGCTTTGTCTGATGAAACTATCTTTTCTTGCGTCGGCGAAAAGGCCGTTTCTGAACCTCTCCTCCACGCAAAAGTTGCTCTTCACCTTGCGATGTGGCGGCTCTATCCTCACCATCGCCCTCATAATAGTTTTGGCTGTGTTTCAGAAATACCCCCGCATCGACCATGTGGCCCGCATCAACTGTGGCCACGTGGATGTGGCGCTAGGGCTCTACCGGACCCTCCAGACCGAGCTCAGAGATACCAGTTCGAATACCTGGGACTCACCGGGAAACTCCCCGCAGGCCCCGGGGCTCTCCGACTCCACCATCATCATGTTGTCCGACTACACCCAGGAGGTGGTTTCCGATGCCCCCCAGTCGTTTCTCCTTGCATTTACTCGCTGGTGCACCATAGAGTATAGCACCAACTTCAGAGATATGGATTACCTCACCCTGAACAAAACCATAAAATGCTACCCTTACGAATCATTTAATCTCTTCAACTACCGCCAGATGTTGCTGGAGACAAACCTCGACTTCATTCTTGGTTACACCAACCTGCTGACGAAGGATATGCATTACTTGAAGGTGGTCAACCAAAGACAACGCCGCTTCAATAGCATGAGGATTCTTTTCTATACTCAGGCGATTTCCCAGGCCGCCTTGTTGATTTCCTGTTTCTTCGTCTACAGCAACAGGGGCTCCTCCAGAGACTTGAGCAAGTTCCGCAGCACCACTCTACATGTGGTGGCTCTGTTGGCCATGGAAGCGGTGATCTCCATTTCGATTGCTGCTGCTGTGGTCACGTGCGACTTGAACAGAATGAAGAAAGACATTGCCAAGCTGCTAGGCGATTTCGGCATTGCCATGACCATAGGCACGCTCTTCAATGTGCTTTTCTGGATGACCTTCTGCGTGTCAATCATCAGTTCGTTTTCGTGGATTCTTCCGGTGTGGTGTTCTAATCCACCCAAACCCGAAAGCGAACTCGTGTACTCTGCTCGTGCTATTGCTATTGCTGATCATGCCACCCACCAAAGAAGAGACCGCACCTACGTCATCAAGCCTTATAGACTAAGAAGACACACCATGCACCTGGGGCGGTCGTCTCGTTTATTTGACGATGACGAAACCTTGCGAGCTGGATCGTCCTCTCGGCGGGCCTATCGTGATCACGAGACTCGCTTTGACCAGGATGATCTGCCCAGGCCCTTCATTTGTCAGGGAGATAGTGATAGTGAGCTGACGCAGCCAAGCAAGGATATTGCTGAATCCAATGGTAGCTCCATCGCCGATCAATACGACCCGTTGAACTACTCCTCCACACCTGCGCCTCGGAAATTGAATAAGGCCGAAAGCGAATTGGAGCTACGGCGTCTAGGCCGCAAAATGACCAAGAATGCATCAGCCCGAACTCGCAGGACCGAGACCCACGAATTGGATGCCATTTACGCGGCGCCAAAGGAAGATACCCACAACTTGCTCTATGGAGATCATTTTTCAAGTCATCAGTACCCGCATACTTTTGGAAAGCACCCGCCAGAGAGTTTATCCAGAGGTGCATCATTGAATTCTGCCAAGAGACTGAATTCGGGAAGAACTAGACAGCTTCTCGATGCGGATTCTCCTGCCACTTCGAGGACTCAAGTCACTAATGCAAGTGACAACATCTCATTGTTGAATGAGGATGAGGTACAGTACTTGGACCAGAACAATTTCGTCAACCGCATTTAGGAAATCAATGGAACAAATTGATTTATAATAAAAATATAGAGAATTATCGGGATAAGAATTATTTAAATAAAAATTATGGAAAAAAAAAAATTTGGGATCAGAATTATTTTGGGTGTTCAGATAAAGTGCTTGAAGAGTGCTTTGAAATATAGAGCATGGAGATTTGCGGCAATTGGCCGCGCATTCGTGGGCTGCTTGTGGAAGTTCTGGGTGTACCTCACAAACACATCCTCATAATCGCTTCTTTGTTCCGACTCGAAAGGCGTTATGTTATCGGATACCGACTCCATGTCCGTCCACTCTCGTCCGGCCAAAAACAAAAAGTACCTTACGTTCAAACCAGGGGATTTCCGCAACTTCAATTTTGCATCCGAAGCCAATGCCAGTGAAGACAGTGCAGATGGAGACAGTGGAGATAATGAAGACGATAAATTAGTCAAGGGTGCAAAAACCAGTTATGGGGAACATGGAAAGAATGAAGCCAATGAATTCAGTGAAAAAGAGGTCAAGAGTGAGCCGGAGTCTGCTGCTGAAAGTAGCTCGATCGTTTCGGAGAAGTTCAAGACCATTCGGATTGGACAGAAGGCCGAGGCAAGTGAAGTGCTAAGGCCCCGACTGAACTCTAGCCGGTCTGTTCTCCGGTTAACCACGAAACCACAAGGAATGTTTGACTTTACCAAACCACAAGAAGGAACTTTTGAATTGCCCAAGCCTCATGACGGAGCCCTTGAATTTGTGCCCAAGACAAAGCCCGAAATCAGTTTTGTTGCTCCCACAATGAAGCCAAAGACTTTTGCCTACAATGAAGAAATGGCGTGCTCCACTTTAGATGTCCCTACCAAGCATGTGGCCGTGCAGGACTCTCAGCAGAAAGAAGAGTGTTTATTGGACAATGGAACAGGCGACACTGCCGAGCGGCCGCTGATTGCAAAGAGCCATTTCAAATGGTTCAATACGGCATGGATCGGAGGAGTGTTTCATAGAAGTCAGCTGCCCCCAAAGGAGAAGCGCAAGCAAGCCAAAAACACCGAATCGTACATGATCTCGTTTTGGGTGATCTGGGTGTGGAGCGTGTGGACTCTAGTTTGCATGGCGTCCATGCTTTGCTTTATACCCTGGTTGGACGAAGCATCTCTATGGTTCCCCCACTTCCGGCTCTACTTGGAGAAACTGTCGCATGTGACGTGGATCGACTTCTTCGACGAGTTCCTCAAGGTGATCTCGTATTTCGCCACGGACCTCCGGGGCTTCTCCCGCAAAGATTATGACCCCAACATCGAATTCATCTCCAATAGTGCCTATAGCTTTGACTACTCAAGCTGGTGCAGAGACATTCCCATGACCGCTTCCACTACGTGCTATTCGGGTCGAGGAATGGATGTGATTTCGGGCATCGTGACTGACCTTGGGGTGCAGATTGGCGTCGCTGGCCGTATGGAGAATCCTATCCAGTTTGGGGCAAATTTTGCGGCCACTTTCAGGTCGACTGTCCATGACATTGACAAGATCTATAAGGAGATCGTGGAGAGTGCATACCTCAGTGCCGAAACGTCCACGCTCGATATCTCCAAACTTGAGCTCGTGCACAAGGCGGCACTCTCTATTAAACTCGGCAACTTCGTGTGGCCATTGAAAGTGGCCCATGCTTCGTGTATGGTTGTGTTCTCTGCGTCATTGATGTTTCTCCTCTCCACCAAGAGAAAACCCTCAGTTTGGGTCAAAGTCGGGACGGCGTCGTTCCTAGTGCTCTGTGAAGCCATCACCTTCTCCACATATACATTAGAGACGATTTATTTGAGCGAGCTCAACAACGCTGCTCACCTGTATGACGTGACGCTCACGTCCGGACTCGGGTCTACTTTGATGATAGTCGAATTCTTGCTTGGTATATTCTTGGGTGTCTTGTACATCGTCAACTGATCCACCGATCATTCACTGGTCGACATAGCTAGCACGGTTGCTAGATCATAAACTGGCTGAGCCATGAGCCTGTCTAATTGATCATCCATAAAGCTTCTTGAAGGAGTTTTCCACGTCGGCAATTATATCGTCTATATGTTCTGTTCCAATAGACAATCTGATCAAGTCCTTAGTGACGCCCGACGCCAACTTCTCCTCCTCGGATAATTGTTGGTGGGTCGTGTAATAAGGTGCAATCACAAGTGTCTTGGAGTCTCCCACATTGGCAAGGTTGGACGCCAACTCCAAGTTATCCACAAACTGTGCAGCAGCCTCTTTAAATGGATCTTCCTGTTTCTCCTGCAAAGGCTTCACACCAAATGATAACACTCCTCCGAACTGCGTCTTGTGGTTAAAGTATTTCTTGGCCAACTCGTGGGACTCGTGCGAGGGTAACCCCACATACGATACCCACTCCACATATGGCGACTTCTCCAAGTACTGGGCAAACTTCAAGGCGTTGTACGACTGGCGCTCCACACGCAACGATAAGGTCTCCAAGCCCTGGATCAAGAGGAACGCACCAAAAGGATTGAGCGCCGGGCCCAAGTCTCTCAACAATTCAATTCTCAAGTGTCCAATGAACGCCTGGTTTCCCAAGGCCTCGTTCAACACAAGCCCGTGGTACCCCTCGGAAGGCTCGGAGAACTGGGGGTACTTCTGGGGGTACTTTGCCCAGGGGAACTTTCCAGAGTCCACAATCACTCCAGCAATGGTGTTTCCATGGCCTCCGATCCACTTGGTGGCCGAGTGCACCACAATGTCTGCACCATGTTTGATTGGGTTCACAAGGTACCCTCCTGCACCAAAGGTGTTATCAACGACCACGGCGATGCCATGGGAATGGGCAATGTCCACGATCTTCTCGAAGTCCGGCACATTGTACTTGGGGTTCCCCACGGACTCGATATAGATGGCCTTTGTCTTTTCATCAATGAGCTTGGCAAAGCCCTCGGCGCTATCGCCGTCCACAAACCGTGTCTCGATGCCCAATCTCTTGAACGCAACCTTGAACTGGTTGTATGTTCCTCCATACAAGTACGAGGTGGAGATGATATTGTCACCAGCATGGGCCAAGCCACCAATGGCCAAGAACTGGGCGGCCTGGCCCGACGCCACGGCCAATGCACCCACTCCGCCTTCCAACGCAGCAATCCGCTTTTCAAACACATCGTTGGTGGGGTTCATGATACGGGAGTAGATGTAGCCCGGGGTCTCTAGGCCAAACAACTGGGCCCCGTGCTTACTATTATCGAAGAGATAAGAGGTGGTGGCATAAATGGGAGGAGCACGTGCGCCATTGGGCAGAGGACCTTCCTGGCCAGCGTGCAATTGAAGAGTATCGAAATGAGGCATTGTTGGTTATGGAGTCTATGGAGGGACGAGGTTGCAGCCTTTTATAGATGCGATTCCGATTCCTCAACGCACGTGAGAATGTACAAGCACGTCAAGCGAGCAGCACTTGAGACGCATCTGATGGTGCGATAAAGCTAGAGCAGTCAACACGCGAGTCTGAGTGTGAGCATTTTTAGAGTCTGAGTGTGAGCATCTTTTAAAGTGTTAGCGTAATTATCAGCGTAGTAATTGAAGAGAAGGTTGAAAAAGAATGTATGGTGGTTCACTCGTTTCCCTATTTTTAAGATACTCCCCAATTCACGGGTGTCTTTGATGAACGTGCGATTGATGGGGATTCTCATTTTTGAGCTCTAAATGTCAAAGCACGCGATTTCGTAAACCCATCCACACCTCCACACTACACCACTACACCACTACACCACCGAAATAAACCATAAAACATATCCATACGATAATTATAAACGTACTATATTTCCATTTGGCCATGACTATAGGGCTTTATTTGTGTGAATGCTGGGGTGGGTCTAGTGTGCCATATGAGTGAGCATAGGGTGTGGCTCCAACAGGAGGCAGGGGAGAATGTAGGAGAAGAAGCAGGGGAAGTCAGGATATTTCTCAAGAATAGGAAACAACAACACGTGACATGGCCAAGTGATGAAGTCATTTTTTCAAAAAAACAAAAAATGGCCTTTTTCAGTATTTGGCCTTACTTTCATATCACTTGCACTATTTACGAGTCTCGCACGGCTGTGCACAGTACAGTGTTTTTCAAAAGTATTCAAACCAGCGCGCCAAAATGGTCCAAACCACATTAGGAAACTTCAACAAACCAAGAATTCAAAACGTTACTGTTTTTGATATTTACTAAAGACTTCAAAAGAACAGTTTATTTCGAAACTTTGATGCTTAGAATTTTCAAGTCTTAAGTACGAAACCTTTTGAATTATTGGTTAGTTTTGTGTGGTTTGAAACATTTTGCCGCACTGGTTTGAGTCGTTTTGAAAAATACTGTACACTCATCCACATTCCCAAACTTTCAGTATGCATTTTCAAACNCACTCATCCACATTCCCAAACTTTCAGTATGCATTTTCAAACTATTAGTGTTTATTCATTTAGTGCCATTAGATACATTAGACAAGGTTATATTTTGGTAGACCCTAGATATTGGAAATTCCAGGTGGGGCCTGAAGTCATCTGGTCGCACTATAGACTACATTTAAACCACACATTTAAACCACACATTTAAACCACACATTTAAACCACACATTTAAACCACACATTTAAACTACACATTTAAACTACACATTTATAAGCTCATGTTGAATAGCACTTTCCACAGTAAAGAAGCGAAAATGGTTTTTGCTTCAAGTGCATCACTGGCACTATTTATCCCGGAATATCCACTATCATCACTATCATTTATATCAAAAACATCATCACTGTATGGTCTTGAGCGTATGCTTATGTTAAGCCCTATATTTCTGGAGTAGAGGTGGCCATAACTCAACGGAGGGTAGCTCTGTCTCAATGCTTTATAAAATAAAGCCAATTATCTGTGGCTTTCGAACTAAGTCCAATTACCATTGTACCAATCATCCATCATTAGGGTACTATAATCTATTTCTTGATGGTATAATCCCAGCTCACATGCCTATTAGTGGGTGAACAAACCAACGCCTACCAAATCCTGCTTCGGTACAACTAGGATAAGAATATGACAAAACCATGAATAGATCATAGCAGTAATTCGACTACTACTACTACACTACTACAGACTACTTACTATTCAGACTTACAATTATCTACTGCTTCATTAGCTCTTCCTACATTATTATTCCCTTATCTTACTAACTACTATACTACTATCATTAGTGGTGGTACACTATTATATTAACTACGACTCACCACTAACTATAGTGGATACCACTATTAAAACCAGTACTTCCCAATACTGATTACTATTGGTGGATTCTCACTACCAACTACTGCCATACCGCACTGTATATGAGTGACTCCGAAGCACGTATGTGAAGCTGCAAGAAAAAGGTTAGTAAAGCATATGATATGTATTTATGCACGGCTTTTTCAACAAGTAGTGAGGAGCGAGCAGTATTAAGGCTGCAGTGTAAGTGTAGTGGATAGTAGCGGTGGAGTACACCAGTTACTGGGGTAGACTATGAGTCTAGTTAGTAAGAATATAATTCAGAGAGTGACTGTAGAAACTGACGCTTCCATTCCTCGTATATCTCGTGGAATCTATAGACTGCGCTGTACCAATGGTACATTACGCGGGGTCTCTTTCGCACCCATGTAACCCATTCTGGTGCAGAAATCTCGAGAAATCATGAGACCAAAAATTAACGTTCAGAATTGTAGGTGTCGAAGAAACTCTTAAATAAATCAGCATTGGGATATTTCTTTAAAGCACTAGTTGGTAGTACATGTTATTTTATGGATAATAATTGCAACATCAGTTGCGATCATATAGTTGCGTGGAGTAAGTACATACTGTTGAAGGTCAGCCGACTTTCCAAGGCCATTTCGGCAGCCAAAAGGGCTATGGCCGAACCATTGGACTCCATGGTGGTAAAAAAATAAAGGGAAGTCCGCGCTTCTTATATAGTTTTCTCCCGCTTTTGTGTGCATACGGTTGC
>NLAL01000168.1:668-37175 GCA_002374735.1 Metschnikowia sp. 13-106.1
TAAAATACCAAAAGATCAAAGTAAAATACCAAAAGAACAAAATGAAATACCAAAAGATCAAAGTAAAATACCAAAAGATCAAAATGAAATACCAAAAGATCAAAGTAAAATACCAAAAGACCAAAGCAAAATACCAAAAGACCAAAATGAAATTCCAAAAGACCAAAGTAAAATACAAGAGTTTCTAAAGATATAAAATAGCCATACTAATAGTACCAGTCAGAGTACATACTGGTGTAGAGGTTTCCATAAACGTCTAATATCTTGATCCATCGCTTATATTATAAAGGACTATGACTTTCAGGCAAACCATTTATTATTTGGATCTATAATACAAAAGCATTCCAACCCCGTGGCCTACTCAGCTCAGATTCAGCCAGCAACGGATCAGGTCATTATATGCACAGCGTAGCAGGAGCATGAACAACGGTATTTATTGAGAAGTTTACGAGCAACGAGCCAGGCCTTATTGCGCCAGAATCATTATGTGTTCCAATCATCAGAAGAATCCAGGGAGCCATAGGTGCTGTAAAAACTGTAAGTTGTTCTATGTACTGTGGCAGTTTGGGAGACCAACAGAGATCAACAAAAACGGTTTCTTTGCTACAGTGTGCCATCATAAAGGTATGGGCCATACAAATCTCGACTTGGTAATCAGCTTCCTACTATACTTATAAAATAAATAAATTACACTCGGTTGTTGGATGCACCATAGGTGTGCTTTGAAGCTTCTGTTCAATCACAACAGTAGCCACTCCATAACTGCCGTCCCCTTAGTCACTGCTGAACGAGGCACCATGATAATTGTACACTATAATCTGTAGTCATTAATACAGTCAGAAGGGTAAGTTATAATTGGAGTTGTAGTCGTTGTTTTTATGTCTTAAAAATAAGTCGTTGTAGTGATAACTGTGACTATAATTACTGTGACTATAATTAGTGTGACTATGATTACTGTGACTATAATTACTGTGACTATAATTACTGTGACTATGATTACTGTGACTATAATTACTGTGACTATGATTACTGTGACTATAATTACTGTGAAACTAGAATTCATAAGATTGCCACGAAGGCCTTTCGCTTACCTTGTTCTAGTGGACTTTTCCAGTACGATTTCTCTCCAAGTTGTATAAGCCACTCCGGTTCTCTCTTGGAAAAACCATCAACGAGCAAAGTATAAGCAAGGCATAAATATTAAAGACCAGGACTTGGGTCTGTATAATACCTGGTGATTAGTGTTGATGGGTCTATACTAAGAATATTCCTGTGATAGGGTACAGGACTCTAGTTTCTTGTTGTGACGTTTAGTACAGTTATGTATTCGTTGATGATTCCCTATACGAGGATCTGAGTTGTTATGTAGGGAAAGAGAAGGTAGTGACTCGTGAATCAGTGGATCAGTGAATCAGTAAATCAGTAAATCAGTGACTCGTGACTCAGTAAATCAGTAAATCAGTAAATCAGTAAATCAGTGAATCAGTGAGTCAGTGACTCGTGACTCAGTAAATCAGTAAATCAGTGAATCAGTAAATCAGTGAATCAGTGAGTCAGTGACTCGTGACTCAGTAAATCAGTAAATCAGTAAATCAGTAAATCAGTAAATCAGTAAATCAGTGACTCGTGACTCAGTAAATCAGTAAATCAGTGAATCAGTAAATCAGTGGCTGGTAATATCAGCAGAGAGGCCCATTATCTCAATAGCTGGGAATGCCTATGGTGGATCTCACAAGTACAGCTCTAGAGTGTACTACAGGGTGTTGTATATCACCAAAATAAAGGAAATTATTGTTAATATAACTAATACGGATATGTCCCATGCACCATAGGTATTCCCACATATTGAGGCATTCCCAAACCTCTCTCTCTGCCTGATATCTACCAGTACCTAGCTGTGAGCTCCTTTCCTTTAGTAGGTGCAGTTCTGATTCCTCCTATGCGGCATCATTGGCGAACGAACATAGTAACCTGTGCTGTGACTATGACCATACTGTGATTATACAATTACTACTGTGACTACAATTACTATGACTACAATTACTATGACTATATATGACTATGACTATAATATGACTATGAATAATTACTACGACTACAGTATGACTATGACTAATTACTATGACTATGACTATGACTATATATGACTACGACTAATTACTACAATTACTACTATGACTATGACTATGACTAATTACTATAATATGACTACTATGACTGTACAATTAATACTATGACTAGAATATGACTACACAACTACTAATGTGACTATGACTATGACTGTACAATTAATACTATGACTATGACTAATTACTACTATGACTAATTAATACTATGACTAATTACTACTAGTACTAATTATGAGTATGACTAGAATATGAGTATGACTATAATATGACTACAATTACTATGACTATGACTATGACTAATTACTACAATTACTACAATTACTACTATGAGTATGACTATGACTAGGACTACAATTACTATGAATATATATGACTATGACTATAATATGACTATGAATAATTACTATGACTATATATGACTATGACTAATTACTATGACTATAATATGACTACAAATACTATGACTAATTACTACAATTACTACAATTACTACTATGACTATGACTATGATTATGACTATACAATTAATACTATGACTAATTACTACTATGACTAATTACTACTATGACTAACTACTACTATGACTAATTATGACTATGACTAATTACTACTGTTAGACCCACCATGGGTAAACACACTACCCATAGAGGCACTTTTCGAGCCTACGAATGCCAATGACTTGTCCAAGGCGTCATACCCCGTGACTTGGACTCATCCTTTCACTTTAGCTCGTGACATGGCGTTTAACCACCATGCTCCACTTCTCTGGTACTCACAGGCTAACTATATAAGTACTGATTCTCACTTCTTGGGAGTCCACCAATGAACATAACCCCAGTACTAGGTGTATTTAAGAATAGACTATAGACTAGACTAGACTAGACTAGAATAGACTATAGACTAGAATAGACTATAGACTAGAATATAGACTAGAATGTAGACCAGAATACAATATAGAATATAGACTACAGAGAAGGTTAGCTATGTCAGTACTCGGATTCCCACCTACTGGGAATCCATCGGAGAATAAACATAGAAAACAGAGTACTGGATGTAACCAGAATCTAACATTAACTATATCTCTATTATAATTTCTAAGTATTACCTATATCTCTATATCTATATCTCTATATCTATATCTCTATATCTATATCTCTATATCTATATCTCTATATCTATATCTCTATATCTATATCTCTATATCTATATCTCTATATCTATATCTCTATATCTATATCTCTATATCTATATCTCTATATCTATATCTCTATATCTATATCTCTATATCTATATCTCTATATCTATATCTCTATATCTATATCTCTATATCTATATCTCTATATCTATATCTCTATATCTATATCTCTATATCTATATCTCTATATCTATATCTCTATATCTATATCTCTATATCTATATCTCTATATCTATATCTCTATATCTATATCTCTATATCTATATCTCTATATCTATATCTCTATATCTATATCTCTATATCTATATCTCTATATCTATATCTCTATATCTATATCTCTATATCTATATCTCTATATCTATATCTCTATATCTATATCTCTATATCTATATCTCTATATCTATATCTCTATATCTATATCTCTATATCTATATCTCTATATCTATATCTCTATATCTATATCTCTATATCTATATCTCTATATCTATATCTCTATATCTATATCTCTATATCTATATCTCTATATCTATATCTCTATATCTATATCTCTATATCTATATCTCTATATCTATATCTCTATATCTATATCTCTATATCTATATCTCTATATCTATATCTCTATATCTATATCTCTATATCTATATCTCTATATCAATCTCTGCTAGATTTTTGTTGAACGTTTTGTACTAGGTTATCTACTTTATCCGTTGATGGTTCCTCATAAAAAGGAACCAGTGTGATTTATATAGCCTTTGAAGAGAAACGTGGCAGTGAAAATTTTCACCAGAACAATGGTGACTGAGAAGTATGAATATTCAGTAGTGAGATTTTATAGCAGTAAAAACCTTATAGTAGTGAGATTTTATAGCAGTAAAAACCTTATAGTAGTGAGATTTTATAGTAGTAAAAACCTTATAGTAGTGAGATTTTATAGCAGTAAAAACTTTATAGTAGTGAGATTTTATAGCAGTAAAAACCTTATAGTAGTGAGATTTTATAGTAGTAAAAACCTTATAGTAGTGAGATTTTATAGCAGTAAAAACCTTATAATAGTGTAAACTGTTGGATCCATCGTCGACAGGGCTCTGGCCATTAAGCTTCTAGTCCCAAAGTCATAAGCAGCTCCGCCTTCTACAGATACCAACGAACAGTGGAGATGTACCAATATACAGACCAAATTAGGCATAGGTGTAGAGTAAAGTAGAGAGTAGAGTAGTATACAGTATAGAGTATAGAGTAGATTATGTAGTAGTAGTAGAGTACATTATACTAGTAGTAGTAGAGAGTATAGCAGAAGAGTAGTATAGCAGTAGAGTAGTATAGCAGTAGAGTAGTAGAGAGTAGAGTATTATAGAGTATATAGTAGAGTAGTATGAAGTATAGTATTAAATTATACTAGTAGAGTAGTATAGAGTAGAGTAGTATAGAGTATATAGTAGATTATACTAGTATAGCAGTATAGAATATAGAGTGGATTATGTAGTCGAGTGTTAGACCCACCATGGATAGACACTACGCAAAAGTATCCTTCGAGCCTACGAATGCCAATGACTTGTCCAATGCGTCATAGCCCGTGACTTGGACCCATCCTTTCACCTTACCTCGTGACATGGCGTTTAAACACCATGCTCCACTTCTCTGGTACTCACAGGCTAACTATATAAGTACTCAGATCCCCACCTATTGGGGATTCATCGGCGAATAAACATACAAAACAGAGTACTGGAAGTAACCAGGATCAACAACTACTATGACTATACAATTAATACTATGACTATAATTACTATGACTAATTATGACTAGGACTAGAATATGACTATAATATGACTATGACTAATTACTACCATGAATAATTACTTGTTAGATCCACCAGGTAGTATCCTACCTATGGAGGTATTTTAAGCCCTCACTGTCTAATCCTAACAATGGCCATGCCAAGACGCTAAGACCCAACATCTTGCGTTGTTGGGACGGTGTTCAGTGCTATTGTTCCCGTGCTAAGTCGCACGCCCTTTTTCTCTAAAAGTATATAAGTACCTCGGATCCCTCCCTAGGAGGAATCATCGGCGAATGAACATAGTAAACAGAGTACCTGCTAAACCGGAATCTAACATTACTACTATGACTATAATAAGACTACAATTACTATGACTATAATAAGACTATAATAAGACTATAATAAGACTATAATAAGACTATAATATGAGTACAATTACTACTATGACTATACAAGTATTACAATTACTATGACTATAATAAGACTACAATTACTATGACTATAATATGACTATAATATGACTATAATAAGACTATAATAAGACTACAATTACTATGACTAATTATGACTACTTGTTAGTCGTCAGGTACTCTGTTTACTTTGTTGATTCGCTGAGATTCCTTCCTAGACCATACGACTCAGCTTTGCAGGTTTTAGTCGTCTGCTATCAGCGAACTAAATAAATACAAGGTTCAACAAGAATCTAACATTAAGGTCGCACCCAACCGTCGGACTATTCTTACACCCGGAGGTTTAGGGGCCGTTGCCTTTTAGTGGCCTACCTTGGTACCAGGATCTAATGAAAGGTGGTGTAAAACATTACGTGATTTGGTTTGAAAGACTGAGCAAAGTACGAAACGGTTCGAACTATTGGGGTGTTTAATTTTGCCCCACTGGTTTGAATAGTTCTGAAAAATGCTGTATTTAGAGTAGTAGTACTAGTTACAGTAGGACTTGTATACCATGTGAACCCATGTAGAACTAGTACTGAGTAGTATAAATATTGGATTGAAGAATGGAACCCAAGAAGAAAATATCCAAGTCAATAAGCTCCATAAAACTAATAGACCGAACATCTTATTTGTGGGATATTTTAATCTTCATTTCCAGAGTAGTAGTAGTAGTAGTAGTAGTAGTAGTAGTAGTAGTAGTAGTAGTAGTAGTAGTAGTAGTAGTAGTAGTAGTAGTAGTAGGGAGACTACTGACTATTGAGTTGTATATTGGTGTACTGTGAGAAGCAAGAAGTGACCGTAGTGACTGTAGTGAGCCTATCTTCAGTATGTTTCTTGGTGAACCAGATTCATGCCAAGCACATAATTATGGTGGATTGACGGAGCTTGTCTTTCTGCACTTGGAGAGTTGCTTCTTTGCGCTGACTCGACGTCTTCTGAAGCTTTAAGTTTGCTGCTGCCAATACTAAGAATTACCGGAGCAGGGTTTTGGGATTTGAAGAAACCTTGATTGGAGATATTGAATTGTAGATTTTGGAGATATTGAATTGTACATTTTGGAGATATTACATTATACATTTTGACATATTACATTATACGTTTTGAACATATTACATTATACATTTTGACATATTACATTATGCATTTTGGACATATTACATTATACCTTTTGAAAATATTGAATTATACATTTTGACAATATTACATTATACATTTTGAAAATATTACATTATACATTTTGAACATATTACATTATACATTTTGAACATATTGAATTATACATTTTGAAAATATTACATTATACATTTTGAAAATATTACATTATACATTTTGAAAAAATTGAATTATCCTCACTACCATCATTGTACCCGGGACCGAGGAATCGCTTGCTAACATCACCGGGGTCACTAGCCCCTCGGAGTGCGGAACAGTTGCATCACTTCATTCGTCGACTGCCTATTATGGCTGCTTCCAGACTTGGGTAGTGTTCTTCATCACGTGGCTCGAACCCCACGGGTATATTTCGGGCGTGTTGTGGATCTAATATGTGCTCACCAGGTTTGAGAACTCGATTGTCTCGAGTTCCGTGGATCACCTTGGAATACCCCCCAAACTACGCTCATGGTCTTTTCTTCCTCGCTGAAGCTTTTCTGACAAATTCTGCCACTCCCCAGATCCATCCACCACTACCTTTTTTCCTATTGCTGAGGCTCACCGCATTGACCCCATTGAACAGATGGCTTTGGTCTAGCAAATTGCACCTAACTATCCGCGTCACATTGTTGGTCCGGTGGGTCACTTTAACGATAATTTGCTTGAATCTTTTTCTTGTGCAGAAACTTGGTGGTACATGATTTACCGTGTTTTCACCTGGACTCACGACTCAGATTTACCTTGGACTTCTGCTATCAACGATAAAAATAGATAACTTGGTATATGACGTTCAACAAGTATCTAACAATACCACCATGACTGATTACTAAGATTAACTACTATGACTGACTAACTACTATGACTGACTAACTACTATGACTGACTAACTACTATGACTGACTAACTACTATGACTGACTACTAAGATTAACTACCAAGACTGACTTAAGGTCTGTACAGTCTTTTCGTAGTGTAGTGTAGTAGAGTGTAGTGTAGTAGAGTGTAGTGTAGTAGAGTGTAGTGTAGTAGAGTGTAGTGTAGTAGAGTGTAGTGTAGTAGAGTGTAGTAGTACAGTACAGTAGAATATTGTTATATTCTTGTTGAACGTTTTGTACTAAGTTATCTATTTATCCGTTGATGGGATTAACTACTATGACTGACTACTATGCTAGGCTGTGGGCCTATATAACTTTAAATCCAATACGTAGCTAATTTCATTTATTACAGTGTCATAAATACAATCGATTGTGTGTATAGATGTGATATAACTTTACTATTATGTCAGTCTAAACTATGCCGTGGCCTGCAAGTGTATAGAAATATTAATAAAAGATAATATACCCTATTAAAAGGAAATCTAAGAAAATAAAATTGAGATATCATCGGAACATTAAAAGGTAAATATGAAACCTTTGAATAAAAGTTCCATAGAAATATATGTATGCCTTTTGATATTGGTGTGAGCTGAAATGTATTCTTGAAATTTACTCTTGAAATTTACGCTTCTGAAATTTACTCTTCTGAAATTTACGCTTCTGAAATTTACTCTTGAAATTTACTCTTGAAATTTACTCTTGAAATTTACGCTTCTGAAATTTATTCTTCTGAAATTTGAAAGGTACGTCGTGGAGATGTTGTATGCAGGCCATTGTTAAACAATAGGACGGTTCTGACCTTTACTTATAAGTGTCATGTTTTAGGCGAGCGAAAAGGTATACGAGGTGCTGTGGCGCTATCTTAGGAATTTGGTCCTGTAAGGTGCAACTTACGTGTTCCTGTATATCTATATATACCAAAACACAAGTTGAAATGAACACCACACATTTCAGTAACAGCTGATGGTACTTATGAGAAGTTTCTATTCGCCACAATTGTTTTGGTTTATTGAATAGAGTTATGAACTGATATTGCGATGTGAAAATTAGTCATACGCTATTTTTTTCCGAACTCTGAACGTTCAAAAGGGCTCAAAACGGGTCCCAAACTTTCCTGCCATACTTTCCATGCCATACTTTCCTGCCATACTTTCCTGCCCTACTTTCCTGCCATACGTTTTCCATTGAAACTATTTTTGTCCAATTCCACAGCTCAGCCAGATATATTTTTGTCGGCACTCTTCGTGTCCAGAAATGGTCCTGCGTAGTGCATATCCGTGGCATTAATTTCAGCTTTGCATGGCCATATTAGCTGCGGTTTTTTCCTAGCAAGCCCCGACTTCCTCCGGGCCCGAAGTCATCCTCGAAAATACCAAAACTGATGGGAGACTTTCCCTGCGTTTTGCATTGTTAACTCAATAATTTTGTCATTTACGTCATTAATTTTGTCATTTGTCTCTAATTTTGTCACTAACTTTGTCATTAACGTCACTAATTTTGTCATTTGTCACTGATTTAGTCATTAAATTTGTCATTAACGTCACTAATTTTGTCACTAACTTTGTCATTAATGTCACTAGTTTTGTCATTTGTCACTAATTTTGTCACTAACTTTGTCATTAAATTGTGGTCATTAAGTTTGTCATTAACGTCACTAATTTTGTCACTAATTTTTTCACTAATTTGGTCATTAATGTCACTAATTTGGTCATTAATTTGTGATCTTTATGTATGTGATTCTAAAACCATGACCCATTTATATTACACCCTGTTTAATGCAAAATGGCGTGGAATGACCATGGAAAATTTGTAGTCGCATACAGTAGCACATTATTTTTCCAAACGATTCAAACCAATGCGGCAAAACGTTTTAAACTACACTAAGCATAAAAAAAGCTATATGGTGAGAGGATGGGAATATGCTGTTCTAGCTTTTTTTATACATCACAACATATTATTTTTCATGCTATTATTGATGTTCTTTCTACATTGCCTAATTAAAATTATAATTATAATTATTAAACCAATAATCCAAAAGTTCGTACTTATAACTTAAAAATTCAAAACCTCAAAGATTCGTAATAAACTGTTTATGTGGAGTCTCTATTAAATAATAAAAACACGAAGGTTTTGAATTCTTGGATTGTTTAAGTGTCCTAATGTGGTTTGAAACTTTTTAATCGCTGCTCTGAATATTTTGAAAAACACTGTATACAGATTCTTAGTGTAGTACAGGTTACTGAGGGTACTAGGTAGAATGCTAGATCTACCAGTACTAATACTAAGAAATAGTACTAGGTAGGAGAGAAACCCTAAGATTCTAAGTAATATTTGTACTTATACTTGTACTTATACTCATACTTATACTCATATTTTCTATACTCATATTTTCTGTACTCATTTTCGTTTGCGCAATGACAATTGTTTTGGTCATCTTGCAGTCTTGGAGGTAATCTGATTGTGGTAAACTATGTCCTATTTATGATGTCATTTATGATATCAATTACTTAAGCTACACCACATACTAATGTATATGGAAGCGAGATCGAGCGGTTCAAATTTGACGGTTCCCAGTGTCATACCCGTGCTGCTAAGTCATAGAACTAGTAGCAAAAATCTACAGTAGAGAGAACGCACGCATCCAAAATTCCTTCACTGTTGTAAGAAGCAAGTTTTTTAGTTAAATCAAAGCGTTCTCCTGGTTTGTTGAGACGTCTTCTAGTTTTCCTGCTTTGCTGAGACGTCTTGTAGTTCTCCTGTTTTACTGAGACGTCTTCTAGTTCTCCTGCTTTGTTGAGACGTCTTCTAGTTCTCCTGTTTTACTGAGACGTTTTCTAGTTCTCCTGGTTTGTTGAGACGTCTTCTAGTTTTCCTGGTTTGCTGAGACGTTTTCTAGTTCTCCTGTTTTACTGAGACGTTTTCTAGTTTTCCTGGTTTGCTGGTCTCCTTATGTTCTCCATTATTCGCCAGAATAACCACCCCGGAACTTCCCTCAACTCCATAGTTTTCCTGCTTCAGTAAGACGTCTCCTTCAGGCACGCCTGGTTTTCCGGGCAAGCATTGAGAGTCGGTCACCCGTAAATCAGTATGTAGGAGGCATTTTCGTGTATCAGTTGTAGAACAGGCATTTCCTCCAGAAAAAGACCCACAAGAGTGAGTTGAAACACGAAAAAAAGTACTTGGATTTATATGTGGCTTAGAATTGTGCCAAAGTTTCTTTTACCTTTATTACCTTCTTTTTTTGGTTTTGGTTGAGGCACTTGTTCTGGGGATGGGTTCGAGGTGGGCCGCAGTGTATTCCATGTCCACACACTAATCTTGATTTTGCACCCTATCGCACGCTCCATACGCGTCTCATCAAGGCCCACCAAGCTATGTAGGGAAAATCTAAATAAAAAAAATAAAAAAAAAAATAAAAAAAAACAGGGTATAAAAGAAGTTATTAAAGGCTTACCTAGTCTAAACATACATCCTGCATAGTATATTGCTCTTTGGCTTAGTACGACGCTTGACCAACAGGAGCGGTAATAACTGTGCTCTGTGACACTGCGGAAACCATGGAGACTGGTTGTTGATGGTGTCCATTCAGGGATGCAAGCGTGTTGGTGGATTGTGAAGTTTGGTGGGGCTTTTGTGAAGCTTGCACTGACAGCTTTGTATTGTTTACATTCTCCTTGGAAGCAATCAATTGCAGAGATCTGAAGGTCTCGTAGTGAACCAAAGCGGTGGTCTGCACCAAGTCTTGGTGTCAAAAAGTATCTAGCATGTACGGAGTCAAGGTACGTCGTAGATGCATTGTATGCTTGAAACTTGGAAATACGTTCTGGTCAAGAAATCTCTCAAGAAAACAAACTCACACTGGGAAACGTCCTCGAAATTAATAGCACCCTGGGAAATGTCCTCGATATTAATAGCACCCTGGGGGACGTCCTCGATATTAATAGCACCCTGGAAAATGTCCTCGATATTAATAGCACCCTGGGGGACGTCCTCGATATTAATAGCACCCTGAGGGACGTCCTCGATATTAATAGCACCCCACTTGGACTTTCTGGATCTCACCAATTCACCATTGATCTCAGTTTCACGGTTGGAGCCAACAACAGCAAAAGGAATCAAGGACTTGATATCCTCATTCAGTTGCTTTTCATCGTCAAACAAGTCGTCACTGTCGTAAGGGTAGATGTTCAATTTGTGTTTGATGAAGTCGTTTTGCAAGGATCTCTTCAACGCAGCTCTTTCACTCAAGGTAAGCAAATCACTCTTTGCAATAACAGGAACCACATTGGCAATCTCCGTAAACTTCTTCAAGGCCTGGACGTCCAAAGGCTTCAACTTCTTGCCTGTTTTTGAGGAAATGAACTACAAAAAGCGGTGAATACGGGTATCAGGGATGTACTTAAGTCTTTGGGCACTCAAATTTCTATACTCATACTTATACTCATACTCATACTCATACTTATACTCATATTTTCTATACTCATATTTTCTATACTCATATATTCCATACTCATACTTATACTCATATTTTCTATACTCATACTTATACTCATACTTATACTCATATTATCTATACTCATATTTTCTATACTTACCTATACTCATACTCATTCTTATAGTTATGTAAAAATCAAGATATAGAGCTGGGTGAGAATGGACAATAGCTCAAAGCTTCCGGACTTCGTTACTGTCTTGTGCAAATGGTTTACGGCCGGTTCCGCACTTTCCATGAGTACTATTTGCTCACTCACTCTTCGTTCACCGTCATTTCCTCGTTATTCTTCCCTCAACCCTCACATGATGAGCCTCGTGGGCTGGTCGTGGGGTCTGAAATACACCTGGACCTTAAAGCAAGCGGGCAAAAACTGTTTGGAGGTGATGAGGTAAACTTCTTTTACAATGACGGAGGGACACGAGTAGAAGGTATCGAGGAGCTCCAACTGATCGTCCAAGAAAAAGGAAGCGCCCGGGATGTGGGGCCCCGTCACCAACATACCATTGAGAAATCCGACTTTGTACAGCTTGGTGCCGAAGGTGGTCTCAAAAGTGTCGCCCACATACGAGAACTTGACGGGCCGGGCGTAGGGGTCTCCGTACGCCAAGGTGCAGAAGCGGGTTCTGCTGTGAATGTATGATCGTCTCAAGAGGGGCACCAATACGCCGTTGACCTTGACGGAGAGGACGCCCTTCTCGAAATCCTCCCAAGCCGACGTTCCGGAGATAAGCAAAGATAAGCACCATGCGGCTTTAAGGAAGAAAAAGGTGGTTTTCATGTTTTTATGGAAACTTGTGCTGACAAAAAGGCAGGACAATGACCTTATATAGGCCACTTGCCCTTCTGCAGTATGTTTTGGGCAAATGGAAGCTTTGAGAAATACATGATTTCCTATTCTTTCTGGAATGGGGTCAGGGTATGACATCAGTGGAGAACCTCTCAAGACGCATGCACGATTTGCGATGTGCGTGCGTGGCGGAGCACTATCCTCTTTGAATGCACGTCATGCAGGAGCCGATATGGAATGCCACCACCCCACGACAAATCCTCACCTATTAAAAGGCTGGCTTTGGCCGGGGAGGTGGTATGATCTTTTATTCCGCTTCGAATTCCTTTTTGAGCGGCGAACGAAATTCTCAGAATTGTTAAATACTTTAATCAAAGGCGGTATATGCAGGCCCACACCCACGTGTTCATCCATGTTGATTTTGATGTAGACCCCACTCCCGAATATTACAGCTAAACCAACAGCAAGCTTCCTTGAAGGGGTATATGCACTACGTAAGATGAGATGCAATTTCACCTCATCTGTACGTGAGAGACTACCCTATAGGCGCAGTGACCAGCCAAAATCCCGGTTCCCAGGCTTTTCCCGGGCCAAAAAAAAAAGAGTAACTATCAGTTTACGGTGTTTGAATCGTGGTCCTAGTCCCATCCTACTTTATCCCTTTTTTTTATTTTTTTAACGAAAGATCCATTTCCAGAGGTTCCCAAGGTGCAGAATAATGCACCAATTGCCAAAAACTCGTTTCTGAAACTATTCTTTTTTCAATAGGCGTTCCAAGCATCTTCGGTAGAGATGGAAAGTTCATTTTCAGCCCAAAAAAGTAAGAAAAAAAGAACATACACCGCCACACACCGCCCCGTACACTAACAATGAGGGAAATAAGCCACACCATAGGCTTAGTTTGTTGGGGCATGCAGGAGACGCTTTTTTTCACTATCCGAATGTGATTTCCTATGTTCAAGAAGGTAGGTATAGCCATATTCAGTGGCTCGTGGGGTCGGTGGGCTGTGAATGGAGTGGTAAATCCGCGGTACAGTCGTAGTGGCTAGTCATAGTTTTACATAGTGATATTAGAACGTGGTCATAGTGGTACATAGAGATATTAACGTGGTCATAGTGGTACATAGAGATATTAACGTGGTCATAGTGGTACATAGAGATATTAACGTGGTCATAGTGTCTAGTCATAGTTGTACATAGAGATATTAACGTGGTCATAGTGTCTAGTCATAGTGGTACATAGTGATATTAGAACGTAATCTTAGGGCCAGTCATAATGAGTAGTAAATGGAAACATTATGAAACTGGATCCCCTCCCTGCCAAGCGTTCGCTGCTATAGTCAAGGCTATCCCTTTTTTCATATCGGAATAAGCATAAACTATAGCACAGCTACAAAACTTTATATTTCAGTTACATCCATTAATGAGTATACCAATTGGTACGCCATCTCAGTGTTCTGGTATTTGCGTTGAATCGTTTTATTGACGGCTATAGACTGAGTGGATGTACTGTTCCGGCAATTTCTTTGTCCATCAATATATTCCATTTATATATTTAATGTTTACATATACAATTTTTAAAACAGCATACGTCGCACTTTTATTGAATATGAAATAATATACTTTGTAATTTAGAACGTAAAACTGCAGTAATTAGAACATAAAAAGGAAATTAGAACATAAAAAGGTAATTAGAACAAAAAAAGAAATTAGAACATAAAAAGGTAATTAGAAAAAAAGAAATTAGAACATAAAAAGGTAATTAGAAAAAAAGAAATTAGAACATAAAAAGGTAATTAGAAAAAAAGAAATTAGAACATAAAAAGGCCATTAGAAAAAAAGAAATTAGAACATAAAAAGGCCATTAGAAAAAAAGAAATTAAAACATAAAAAGGCCATTAGAACATAAATTAGACCCACAAATAAAGCTTTTATTTGACTTAGTAACCATATTTCAAGCAGATTAAAGGTTCCAAAGCTCGTTAGACATGTAGATCTTAGTGTAGCCAAATGTTTCACCTTTCGGCTGCTCTGTGTAGATTGAAAGGGCGTAAATCTGTGGTTATAATCCTCTCAGTTTTGGTGGTCATATGGTTTAGTACACAATATTGCAATATAGGATATTAGTCAGTAGAATTGTCAGTGCAGTAAATAAAACTCATGCTCATAATAGGAGTAGTAGAGTAGTAGAGTAGTAGAGTAGTAGTAGTAAGAAAAAAGCTCTTGGAGTCTCTCTAGTGCCTCAGTCACTTCCGTGACTTTGGTCATGTGATGTTAACCTCAATATAAAAGATTTCAATATCTAAGAGCACCCAAATGTCAACTTAGCAGACGTCAGGATCTCCCGACACAGCCCCACCACGAATAATTAGTGTACAGGCACTGGTGTAAACGGAGATTGACTCCATACTAGTATACCAAAGGTATAGTATTTGTATTATAATGGTGTGGTACAGTGTAAAATAGTACAGTATAAAATAGTACAGTGTAAAATAGTACAGTGTAAAATAGTACAGTATAAAATAGTACATTGTAAAATAGTATAGTATAAAATAGTACAGTATAAAATAGTACAGTATAAAATTGTACAGTGTAAAATAGTACAGTGTAAAATAGTACAGTAGTTAGATCCACGATAGGCAGATGAAGCCTAATATGTTTGACCGTAACAATGATTCTAATATTCTAGACCAATACTCACTATTCTAATGGGGACTTTTTCTATTCCACATTTCCCTTAGCTATATAAGCTTCAGGTCTTCTCTTTGGGGACCAGTAACTAATACAACTTTGGTTAACAAACGTTGTTAAGGCATAAAAGTAGTCCCATATCCAAGTAAAGTAAAGTGTAGAAGTGTAGCATAGTGTATAGTACAGTACAGTACAGTAGTACAGTAGTACAGTACACTCTAGTACAGTAGTACAGTACACTCTAGTACAGTAGTACAGTACACTCTAGTACAGTAGTACAGTACAGTTTAGTACAGTAGTACAGTACAGTATAGTACAGTAATACAGTATAGTAGTACGGTGTAGTATAGTATAGTTTAGTACAGTATAGTACAGTAGTACAGTACAGTATAGTACAGTAGTACAGTACAGTATAGTACAGTATAGTACAGTAGTACAGTACAGTATAGTACAGTAGTACAGTATAGTATAGTACAGTATAGTACAGTAGTACAGTACACTCTAGTACAGTAGTACAGTACACTCTAGTACAGTAGTACAGTAGTACAGTATAGTTTAGTACAGTATAGTTTAGTACAGTATAGTACAGTAGTACAGTACAGTACAGTAGTATAGTCTGGTATATTCCTGGGACCTATTCGAATCTTCTGGAACAATTCTGTCTTTAGGATACCATAAAGAAATTATGACATGTCTATCCAAATTCCTGCACCCAGGACACTGAGGTGTCAAATGCAAAGTAGCATGCATAGACAAAACCATCACTTCTGACAATACAGGCCAGCCACGACTGAGGACTGACTCTTGTCAGGATCAAATTCATGGGAACATCAAAAATAGTGTATCCCCAAAATAGGGAGAAGAAAATGTTGAAGTATTTTTAGATGTGAGGTTGAGTTTTTGGCCCAAGCATTATCCCTGGGCAATGTTCTTGGTCAAGGTAATACCATAGATATTAGAACCAACGAGGTGAGAAATAGAGTCCTATAACGCATGCGGTGGGCTGCTTTTCTGTAGATTCTGTAAAACTGTAGATTCTGTAAAACTGTAGATTCTGTAAAACTGTAGATTCTGTAAAACTGTAGATTCTGTAAAACTGTAGATTCTGTAAAACTGTAGATTCTGTAAAACTGTAGATTCTGTAAAACTGTAGATTCTGTAAAACTGTAGATTCTGTAAAACTGTAGATTCTGTAAAACTGTAGATTCTGTAAAACTGTAGATTCTGTAAAACTGTAGATTCTGTAAAACTGTAGATTCTGTAAAACTGTAGATTCTGTAAAACTGTAGATTCTGTAAAACTGTAGATTCTGTAAAACTGTAGATTCTGTAAAACTGTAGATTCTGTAAAACTGTAGATTCTGTAAAACTGTAGATTCTGTAAAACTGTAGATTCTGTAAAACTGTAGATTCTGTAAAACTGTAGATTCTGTAAAACTGTAGATTCTGTAAAACTGTAGATTCTGTAAAACTGTAGATTCTGTAAAACTGTAGATTCTGTAAAACTGTAGATTCTGTAAAACTGTAGATTCTGTAAAACTGTAGATTCTGTAAAACTGTAGATTCTGTAAAACTGTAGATTCTGTAAAACTGTAGATTCTGTAAAACTGTAGATTCTGTAAAACTTAAATTCTGTAAAACTGTAAATTCTGTAAAACTGTAGATTCTATCAAACTGTAGATTCTGTAAAACTGTAGATTCTATCAAAATGTAGATTCTATCAAAATGTAGATTCTGTAAAACTGTAGATTCTGTAAAACTGTAGATTCTGTCAAACTTAAAATCTCTAAAGCGGTAGATTCTAAAGCTGTTTGGAGAGGCAAGAAGAGACTTTGATGCTATCCTCGCAGCTTTAGGTGCCAGCAGATTCATGATCGTTTTGCTCATAATGAAAAGAAATAGAGGAAATAAATAAAGGGATATATTATGGCGGAATGTGCAGTTTCTATATTGTCCATGTGAGCCCCAAAACTGGCCCAGAAACGGTTTAAGCTGATTCGCAGTCGTGAGTCAAGTGAAGTCCTTTGTATTGTTGTAGTGGAGAGGTTCTGGTACTACGTTCTTCTCAACCACCAACGAACGAAAACGAATGAGTGAACGACTGACCAAGTGAGTTGGTGCCAGACTGAGCAAAGTGAACGGTCAAATGCATAAGTGAGTGATTGAGTGATTGAGTGATTGAGTGATTGAGTGATTGAGTGATTGACTGATAGTGAGAGAAACGACAGACGGGCTCAGAGGGCGACTGAAAGACTGTAAGTTGTAAAAGCCACTCCGGTCTCTGACAAACCATTAGCAAGCAAAAATTAGTAAGGCATAAATGCGTAAAGAACATTAAAAGTAGTATGAGGTATAGTATTTGTACTATATAGTATTTGGATTATATATTATTTGTAGTATAGTATTTGTAGTATAGTATTTGTAGTATAGTATTTGTATTATATTGTCAGATCCGCCATGGGTAGTAACCTACCTATGGAGGGATTAGAAAGTCTCTCTGCACGATCCTAATTAGGGATACTACGAACGCCGTGGGACGGCGTTCGACAATCAACAATGATGGCCCTTTTTCGAAGATGCCAAGAACAATCATCACTATTGTTGTTGGGGAAGAACTTTCACTGCCACGTTTCTCTTCAAACGCTATATAAATGGCACTGGTTCCTCTTGTTGAGGAATCATCAACGGATAAATAGTTAACTTAGTACAATACGTTCAACAAGAATCTAACATATATATAGGATTTTTATTATATAGTATTTGTAATGTAGTATTTGTATTATATAGGATTTGTATTATATAGTATTTGAATTATATAGTATTTGTATTATAGTATTTGGATTATATAGTATTTGGATTATATAGTATTTGTAATATAGTATTTGTAATATAGTATTTGTATTATATAGTATTTGTATTATATAGTATTTGTAATATAGTATTTGTATTATATAGTATTTGTAATATAGTATTTATAATATATAGTATTTGTATTTGTAGCGAAGATAACGCCAGATCAACAACGACGGTTGCGGTACCAGGAGGACCTGTGATTAACCAGGGAGTGATATCCAGTGGTGAGTCATACTATAAGATATTGACCTCATAGTCTCATCAAGATATGTACACACTGAGGGGAAGTGGTTCAGGAGTAGGAGACGGAGAGTTGTCAGTACGCAGTGAAGTATTATCAATACGAGATCTTTTGGTGGTCTGGATACAGTCAGTAGATCAGAGGAGATTATATAAAGTATAGAAGTATACAGAATATAGAAATTATACTGGCAATTATAGATTATACTAAAGTATCGTAGAGTATTGAGTATAGAGTATATAGTGTTAGACCCACCATGCGTAGACACACTACCCATAGGTACTTTTCGAGCCTATGAAAGCTGATGACTCGTCCAAGGCTCCAGCCCCGTATCCCAACTACTAACTAACACTGGCTCTACTACTACTACTACTACTACTAATTCTACTACTACTACTACTACTACTACTACTACTACTACTACTACTACTACTACTACTACTACCACTACTACTACTACTACTACTACTACTATATACTACTACTACTACTACTACTACTAATTATAATATGTTAAATTCTTGTTACGTCTGGTACTGGGGGTTATGTCGTTCATTGATGGACTCCCAGGAGTGAGAATTAGTACTTATATAGTTAGCCTGTGAGTACCAGAGAAGTGGAGCATAGTGGTTAAAGGCCACGTCACGAGGTAAGACGAAAGGATGAGTCCGAGGCACGGGGTATAACGCCTTGGACGAGTCATTGGCATTCTTGGGTTCTAACAATACCTCTATGAGTAGTGTATTACCCATAGTGGGTCTAGCATAATACTACTACTACTACTACTACTACTAATTCTACTACTACTACTAATTCTAATACTAATTCTTCTACTAATTCTAATACTAGTCCTACTAATTCTAATACTAGTTCTACTAATTCTAATACTAATTCTACTAATTCTAATACTAATTCTAATACTACTAATTCTAATAATAATTCTACTACTAATACTACAACTACCTAACTACTGACTACTGACTATTGGAGGCATTTTGGTATAACTCCGGGCAGTTGATATTCTATTTTCAATATTAACAATAAATAGGGCGAAGTCCCCTTTATATATTTGGAGATTCTTCCTTCATTACGGCATTCATTGCAACCACAATTGATTGCATCGGGGAAAACAGAGGGCGGACTAACCAGCCAGCCGTGGGTATCAGAGTGCGCTCTTTTCATTGCTGGTTTTGAACAGTATTATATATAGTATTTATAATATGTAGTATTTGTAATATAGTATTTGTAATATAATATTTGTAATATAGTATTTGTAATATAGTATTTATAATATGTAGTATTTGTAATATAGTATTTGTAATATAGTATTTGTAATATAGTATTTGTAATATAGTATTTGTAATATAGTATTTGCATTATATAGTAGTTGTAATATAGTATTTGTAATATAGTATTTGTATTATTGTTAGATTCCGGTTTCGGCAGGTGCTCTGTTCACTATGTTCATTCGCCGATGACTCCTCCCTTATAGGAATCTGAGGTACTTAAATGCTTTTAAAGAAAAAGTCGTGCGACTTAGCACGAGAACAATAGCACTGAACGCCGTCCAAACCTCCTGCGGTGTTGGGTCTTAGCGTCTTGATCTGGCCATTGTTAGGATTAGACAGTGACGACTTAAAATACCTCCTTAGGTAGGACACTACCTGGTGGATCCAACAATTATATAGTATTTATATTAAACCTAGGTGTTTGAATTATATAGTATTTGTAATATAGTATTTGTAGTATAGTATTTGTAATATAGTATTTGTAGTATAGTATTTGTAATATAGTATTTGTAATATAGTATTTGTAATATAGTATTTGTAATATAGTATTTGTAGGTAGTATTTGTAATATAGTATTTGTAATATAGTATTTGTAGTATAGTATTTGTAATATAGTATTTGTAATATATATTTTATGGATTATAAAGAGGTAGTACAGTAGTATAGCATATTTTAAACCAGCCATGGGTAGAATCATCACTACCCATAGAGGTATCGTTCGAGCCTATGAATGCCAAAGACTCATCCATTCACCTAACCTCGTGGCATGCGTTTAACTCTGCTTCAGTTGTCCGATATTAACAGGCTAGCTAAATAAGTACTCAGATTCTCACCCCCATCACCGAATGAACCTAACCCACTTACTAGACATATTCAAGAATCCAACAGCATAGTAGTATTAAGAAGTATATTGTTGTATTATAAAGGTGTAGTATAAAAAAGGTATATAAGAGTAATATAGAGGTATATAAGAGTATTATAGAGGTATATAATAGTACTACAGTAGTATAACATAGTAGTTTAACAAAGATATATAAGAATATTATAGAGGTATAAGAGAGTAGTACAGTAGTATACCACGGTAGTATAACAAAGGTCTATAAGAGTATTATAGAGGTGTATAAGAATATTATAGAGGGGTATAAGAGTATTATAGACGTATACTACAGTCGAATGATATTGTTGCTGATCCATTTATGCCTTATGAATATATTCATCTTGTCTTTCTTGACAGCGAGCCCAGGACTTGGATTTACATTTTAAAAACCTTAGTGGGTTCCCGGTGGAACCTCTTGTCAGACCATTGGAGTAAAGGAAATGTAAACTAGGAGATAAGTCTGGATCAATGGTTGATGTTGATGAAAGTGAGAGGTCCAATATAAATGGTTCTTCTAATATAGATGTACATTGTGAAAAATGTATTATGCTACCACTACTACCCATACTACCCATACTAACATACTAACATACTATACTAACAAACTAGAATATTACACTGGCCATACTAAGACTACTGGCCATACTATCATATTATATCACTGATTTATTGAAATATTGAAATACTGAAATATTGAAGTACTGACAAACTGAACTACTAAAATACTAAATACTGAATTATTGAAATATTGAAATACTGAAGTACTGACAAACTGAACTACTAAAATACTAAATACTGTTAGATCCATCAGGTAGTGTCCTAACTATGGAGGTATTTTAAGCCCTCACTATCCCATTCTAACAATGGCCATATCAAGGCACTAAGGCCCAACATCTCACGCTGTTGGGACGGCGTTGAGTGGTATTGTTCTCGTGCTAAGTCGCACGTCCGTTTTCTCTGAAATTATTTAAGTACCTCAGATTTCCCTCGAAGGAATCTTCGGTGAATGAACATAGTAACCAGGGTATCTGACGAAACCAGAATCTAACAAATCCTTAAATATTGAAATCCTAAACTGACCATACTATACTAACATACTAACATACAGAAATACAGAAATACTAAAATTTTTAGATATTGAAATACTGAATTACTGAAATATTGTACTACTGAATTACTGAAATACTAAATACTAAATACTAAATACTAAATACTAAATACTAAATACTAAATACTAAATACTAAATACTAAATACTAAATACTAAATTACGGTGACATTCGTCTTGAACGGATTGTAATAAGTTATCTATTTATCCGTTAATGGTTCCTCATAAAGAGGAACTAGTACGTTTTATATAGCCTTTGAAGAGAAACTGGCAGTAAAAACTCCTCACCAGAACAATAATGATGATTTTTCTTGGCATCTTCGAAAAAGGGCCATCATTGTTGATAGTCAAACGCGTGAGACGGTATTCGTAGTATCCCTAATTAGGATCGGGCAGAGAGACGTTCTGTCAACGAATACCTAGCGTGTCCGGAGGCGAGGTACTTCGTGGATAAGTTGTACGCAGGCCATTGAAACGGCAATAAGGCTGCACAGACCATGAACAAGAAGGCTGCACAGACCTTGAAATAAAGGCTGTGAGGCCCTGAACAATAAGACAGTGCGGGTCTTAGCCGAACTGAAAAGTATAGGAAGTGATCTGGACTCGTCACATAGGACGGTGGTCTTATAAGGGAATTACATATCCCTGTATATTAATATATACTAAAACAAAGGTTGAAACTTTCTAGTCCCCCGATAGGTAGGTTACTACTCATGGCGGATCTGACAAATACTGAAATATTGAAATATTGAAATACTGAAATACTATACTGACCATACTATACTAACATACGAAAATGCTAACATGTTAAAATACGAAAATACCAAGACTACTACTGTCAACGAATACCTAGCGTGTAAGGAGGCAAGGTACCTCGCGGATATGCAGGCAGCTGAAAAGTATAAGAAGCGCTGTGGACCCGTTACATAGGACTTTGGTCTTGTAAGGTACAACTTACATATCCCTGTATATTAATATATACTAAAACAAAAGTTGAAAGGAATGCGGTCCTTTATATATTTGGCGAGGCGCGTGTTTCCTGCATGGTACGTGGCTGCAAAAAAGCTGGGCGGGGCGCGAAACGGGGGAATGGTCTATAAAAGGTGCCTCCCCCTGCGAATCTCAATCCTCACTTTTTACTCTCTTTCTCTTCTTTACTTTTTTTACTCCCCTTTTTACTCCCCTTTTTACTCCCCTTTTTACTCCACTTTTTACTCCCCTTTTTACTCCCCTTTTTACTCCCCTTTTTACTGCCCTTTTTACTGCCCTTTTTACTGCCCTTTTTACTCCCCTTTTTACTCCCCTTTTTACTCCCCTTTTTACTGCCCTTTTTTTACTCCTTTCTTTTACATGATACAATTGCTCAATAATCAACCCGGAAACAGTGTCGGTTAGATTTGTGTTGTTACGTCATGTATATCAAGTCCATTTGCCGATGGTTCTCCAGAGAAAGATACTTAAGTGGGTGACAGGAGTCGTCTAGTCTATTGGATTTGCTAAGTGATTTGTGAAACTCTTTATATTCCATCCTGATACCTCGGATTTATGACTATCCTGGTACCTCGTACATCGGTGACTGAGAGGACGTTTGCAATGGTCATCTAATACTTCATACAATTCGGGCATGATATATTTTTGCTTTTGGGCAGTGAGGCTTCTTAATACCTCTATGGACACTACCTATGGTGAATCTCACAATCTTTAGGAAACTTCAATACTATTTTATTGAGACTCTGACATTCGCTCTTACCAGGATATAGAGCTTTCTGAGGAGAATTTGAGCCGTTAAGAGTGTCTTATAGCTACCTCAATATTCAAAAAGGAAGTTCTACACCGCGTGATGCGGATACCAATTTGATGTTGGTCTTGCATTGTATTGATCCTATAATGACACTTAGGAAGGCGAAATGGTATTGATGGAGCTGTCATATTTGCTCTGAATGACACTTTGCAAATCGGTAAATGCTATTGTTCCAATAGTTGACCCTCTCCAAGATGGACCTAAGTGCACAATATATCTCTTTCTGGTCCAAGTTTGAAGATCTTCTACAAACAACAGAAAACATCATTCTTTACTGTTATGTCCCAGAGTCTGCAAAGTCACGATCATTCCAGATTGTCTTTAAAGGGAATGGCGTCTCGGAATTACAAATTCTACTCGACTCTAAGTTTCCAAGATATAATGTAATCGAATTTGTTAATGATCTGATGCGGATCGATGTTGCTGCTGTCATACATATGTTGGCATAAAATCGGCCTGCTTATGGAACGCTCAACTATTCGGAGGAATAAAGGCAACGTGAGGCACGTTTTTGTTCTCCCTCAAAGGCACATATGCTCCAAACTCGTTTGGGTTCAGGTGAGTGCTCTTCACAACATAGTCCCAATATCCCTTCGGCGCTGGCAATTCCAATATAAGACTCTCTTCAAAGCTATCCCAGGGCAAGAGGTATATGTCGACCTTTTGACAATCCGAAAGCGTTTTTGCCTGATTCATGATGATATCATGGGTATCGGTCTCGGACTGGCACCGATAGAAGTCATGGTTGATGACTTGCAATTCATTGTTTAACATGAAGCGTGAGCGCGTAAAGCTACCATAGGCAAAGATGCCGCTCCAGAACCCGGCGGCAAGCGTACTGTTGACCTTTGCCTGAATGACATAGCCGTCATGCAACAAAAACTCCAGCGGTAGCTCGTTAGGGTCCAGAGTGAAGTAATAGAACAAATGGAAGGGGCGCCCGGAGAGGGGCGTGAATACTCCATCAATGTGGGCACAGAACACCAACGTGAATGCGGTCTTGAGGTTGTTGACCAGGTCTGGCGCGTCTTCCGTACGTTGAAGAGCTCGCAAGTCGCCCTTGATGGGTCTTCGCGTGGCACGGTCGTACGGCAAGAGGTACATATCGGAGAGATGACAATAGACTTTGTCCCTTGGGCGATTCATGATCACGTCATGGGGGCCATCAGGGTTTTCGCAAGCATAAAAAACGTTGTTGGTGATCTTCATGTCATCATCAAACTCGAATTTCTCGGCCATCACGGGACTTCCAAACTCAAAATAATTGAGCCAGAATCCGGCCATTCGGTAATCGTTGGGGTCAAGGGTATATGCATAGCCATTTTGAAGGGTGAATTCGATAGGGGTAGCGCTGGAGTTGAGGTACGCGAAAAGCGACCGTGTTTCTGAGGGTCCGTTCACAAGAGGCACCAAATTGCCTTTGTATCTCATGAAGAACACGAATGGGACAGCGCCCGGCTGGTACTTCGGTGGCGGTATATCGGGAACTTTTCTCTTCTGTTCATACGACTGCCGGACAGACCTGTGTCTGTCGCCCCTGTCATAGTCATCACCTCCGTCTTCTTCCTGCGTCCAATTGAGATTACGGAAATAATGCACGAAATTCGAATCGTGTACAACGTCCTCATGGAAGCCAGTGCCCAAATCGTGGTGTTCATTTCCATAAGCCGGCCCGTGACTTTCTGAAGGGTCCCTCTTCCTATCATTGATGGGCACTTGGTCTGCATTTGGGATACTTCTAACTTCTTCTTGGGTATTTGCTGGCTTGTTTCTTCCCAGGGAGTCGGAAACAGTCACTCTGTTCTCATTCGGATTGTTCCCAACTTCATGGGTATTTGAAGTGCTTTTCTTTCCCAGAAACTCGGGAACGGGACTCACCGAAGCCCCGGTGCTTATGTCATATGGCAAGAGGTACAAGTCAAAGGACTCACAGTACTCCGGTGCGATATTTTCCCGCAAGATGATATCTTCGGGGTCTTCAGGGTGATTGCATTCATAGAACATTTCGCTGGTCACCATCATGTTGTCGTCGAACTCAAACACCTCCTTGACCAAGTTTCCACCCACGGCGAAGAACTGGGCATAGAAGCCCGCATATTGCGCCGGTTCTATATTCCTGGTCAAAACATACCCATCTTGCAAGATAAACTCTTCGGGGAGAGCGGTCCTGTTATGCAAGGTGAAAAACTTCAAGCCATGGGACTCCCGTAGCGAAAGCGGCACAAAGGCATCTTTTGTTTTGGCAAAAAACACCATTGGTGTGTCGTTGGTACCATATGCAAGAGCCAACACTGCCAACGCCTGGAGCAAGAATTTACTGGCCTTCATAATACTTTGGGTTCTTGAAAAGGGCCCTTTGAAGGGATATTAAATACGCCGAACTTCACCTGCTGAACGTCTGGGGGTGTCACGCATTGTGCCTAGAACAATAGCGATGGGTTTTGATTAATGTACAGGACACCTTTGTTTAAACGTACATGTTGTCTATAATTGCTCTTTGGATTATTAGTGTAACACTAGGGCTAGAGTTTGGCAAGTCAAAGCCTTGGAGATTCCATGATCTGATGTTTTATATTCAGAATATGTGGTCTATATGCAGGTGCAGATAACCTGAGCTTGATACTGATGCCCTGATCTTGCATTTAGGCTCGCATATCTCTGCCATCTCGAACACCGCTCACTTTGGGGGAAGTTGAAGGATCTTGGTTTTAGGTGTGAAGATGTTTATATCTACATATGTCGTTCTCATACTGCATACAAGGCTTACACCATGTGGACCCGTAAGACATACGCATGCAGAACGAGAAGTTTTTTGCAAGCTCTCTGAGTAAACGTCTCACGTTATGATCTTATTTTCCCTCCTGGATTGGGCGGAAAAACGGTCACGGTGTTACATGTATATATGCAGTTCTGTATCTATATGCAGGGTGTAGCATTTGAAACACACATAACTCAATTCGAAACCCCCACAAAACGAATACAGCTGGATAGCTCCAGTGCTTATCTTGATCATGTGGCCGGTGCTCATGATGCACTATTGACGCAGTAAGCTGTTATAATATGCATAATATATGCCGCATGGTGTGTTTATATGTCGGATATCACACAATTCCGGCAATACCACACAATGGCATCTGTTTCTCCGATGATAGATCACGACTACTATTATAATTCTGAAACAAAATATCCTTTTTGGGAAATGTGGTGCCACACTGGAGTATTTCCCCGGTCCTTTGAGTCATCTATAAACCTAAATCCGGTCTAGATGAATGATGAAAGTAACCAAAATCAAATGCAGTTCACCCTTGCCTTCTCCGGCAATTGATGTTTCATTTTTAGATATTTCATTTTTTGATGTTCCAATATTTGATGTTTCAATATTTGATGTTCCAATATTTGATGTTCCAATATTTGATGTTCCTGTATGTGCCAGAAGTGAACTATAGTCACGACAGTCATGCACGTGACCATATGAATGACCAAATTTCACTTTATATAAAAGTCTGCCACCTCCAACTAGAAATCAACCAATATTCCATTTTCATACTTTTTATTTTTATCTCATGTGACAAATATTCCAAGAGTATCCAAGAAGAGTATTTAAAAGACCCATTAAAGTGGTGCTTGTCACATCCATTAAGAGCAATGCACGTCCCGTTAGGTATAGAACTAATGCTTTCTGTTCCTGTTGAGTTTTTAAATATGGGTCTGGAAAATTCACAAAGACGGGCATGTTTGGGAAGCTGCTTAATCTGCTTATCATTTTTGTGAGTCACTTGAATAGCGCCGAAATTTCTTCTCAGTGGAACTTAGGCGTGTGATACCCACAAGTCACAAGTTCCACATAAACGAAAAATAATGCGACAGATCAAAAAAACACCGATGATATCCGTTCAGGTGAGAGTTTCAAGTCACATGATCCATCAAGCATAATTTAATGGCACATGATCAGTATTACTCACATGATGAAATATCTTTCATAATCAACCAATGATATCAGCCAAAGATTATCAATGAATGATAATAAGCCAACGATCAACCAGTAATCATCAAACAGCTATAAACCTAGAAGTCAAAGTTAGCCATTATCTCAAAGCATCAATCAATTTATAGTCTTGATTGATTATTCTCTGGTATCATTGACCAACTCATAATCACATGACAAGCTATACCCGAGTATGAATTGGCTTGTATGATATCCACCGACTGACATAGAATGATATCAAGTCACAGCAGTAAAGCTTTAGTTACTATTCCTAAATCAGTCCCAATACACAGGATTGAGAAGGACCCAGGAAATCCTTTAGTAGAATTCCTATAGGCTGGTTTTTGTTCTGCCTCTAAACAACCAGAAAAATTCAAGTAATCAATAGCAGTTCATAATTACTTGTTATGCCACAAGGAATCCCATTGTATAGTTTTTTGATACAATGAACTCTTCGTTCTTATTTGTAAGGCCCATGAGGTGTGAATTCCAAAACAGGCACCATTGATGTGTCATTATAGTACGATTTTGTCTAGACATTGTGCAACATATAGTCACATGTTCAATGGTCTTTTGAACAATAACGAATCAGATCGAAAAATGGCAAATGATCATCCATGGAGTCAAAAGTTCGTAATTTTGATTTGTATTAGTAACTCAATTCCTATTTCTATGACTCCTCCACAAAGAGAAATTGGGTCACTTATATTAGGAAGAATTATTTGGGATGTAGCAGCCATTATCAGTGGATCGGAAATCGAAAGCTATAGAGAGCCTATATGTGAAAGTTAAGGTATCCCAGATGGCCACAAGATATCATTATAGACATGTCCCATTAGATTCTTGCTATCAAAGCTAGTTTGTAATAGTTAATGTCGGTATTCGTTGATGAATTCCCGGAAGAATGGGACTTGCTTAAACATTTAGCGGCGTGAGCGAAATAGCAAGCCTAGAGTGATACCTAAGGACCACTGGTTACCGTCTAAGGACCATTGGCAGATACATAAGGACCTCTGGCTAACAACTAGTCAGGTAATCGTAGCTGACATCAACAATAATAATCATAGTCACGTGACTGATTCCATGATCTATATATCACATTTTCATTTTAAACAAAGACTTGTTTTTAAAGAATCGTATTTGTAGAATTTGTTTAAACAAAGGAATGAATTTGAGGGCAAAAAAAGACAAAGAAACGATGTGGAGGGAATAAAAGGGGGAGCGATATTTGAGGGGGGAAGGGGGCTTTATATACATTTGCTTTTGTGTCCCCGCGCGCACACGCCCCCGCGATTTGCAGCCATTTAAATCGCGCATTCTCAAGTATATAAAGAGGCCCCCTCGCACCAATTTCACTGGCCCCTTTCTATTCCCTTCCCTGCAACTAACTCCAGTATTATGTTGATTTTACTAGTATCATTTTAACATCGTTTCATGGTCTAATTTGGTGGTTTAAGGAATTCAAAATAGGGCTTTATGAAGAATACCTTAATAATATACAGAAGATACTTTAAAGTCTTCAATACTAGTTTCCCACAACTCCATGGCAAAACTACTCTCCAGGCACTGATACATTTTGATACATTCATTAATACATCTCACTACATTTTTTTTGCAATCTCAAGCATCAAATTTTAGTCGTTGACAATCTCCAGGACTAGAATTTATAATCCCTATGTATATTACTGTGCTCCATGGCTCTATCCATAAAACCCTGCTGCTTCTAGGCACTACAAATTGCTACTTACTGACCACCTACAACTGACTACTGAATACCTACAACTGACTATCTGACTAATTGACTACTGACTACCTTCTTACTATTAACTAAATTACGACTAACTGCTAACTGACTGACTAGCTAATGACTAGCTAATGACTAGGTGTCTGACTGACTAATGATTGACTAATGACTGAATATCAAACTGACTGACTAATTGTATTCATTGATTTGTGTCTATGAATTTTGTCGGACAAACTGCAACTGGATTATAGGGAGTAAACCCGTGACAGTGCACTTATGTGCTTAGAGATTCAATCATCGTTCAGCGAGAAGACATTTGTCAGTTACCTTAAAATTTTAGGAATGCTATGAAGAAGTTGTCCTTCAATTGTCCAGTGCGGTTATTGGTTTATGAAATAGGCGCAGTGATGTGATGAACAGTTATGATGTGCCTTTTTAGAGTATTGTCTCAGCCCATTTTCTTCGTGTCTTCGAACTCACCGCAACTCTACTACCAAGTCCCTACCAGATTCCAATGCCAACCCCCCACTCCTAGCTTACTACCATTTCCTGCTGTCCTTTATCCTGTTGATACGCTACTATGACGTACCACTATACTGATTACTAGTACGATGAGCATCCTCCGGAGATATACTACCATCAATACTACCAGGGCTAATACTATGGCTGTGACTGTTGCTCCTTTGATTTTTTTTCCTGCTCTACAACTTTATTGTGTGGCTGGTATTGATTTAATACCATGTGGTATTCTGGACTGCATAGTGTTGATTGGCTGGATTGGTTTTGGGTTTCGAGGGTTTGGGAGAACCCTCGGAAAGGTCACGTGACCTGAATTAAAAAAGCAGTCACTTTCACGGACCACACACCCTATTTACCACTCGGACTATACTGTTTCTCGGAAAGCTACGAGAAGCATAACCACCTTACAATTTTCAAACAATTGTTGGGATAGGGGAACAAACAAAAGGTTGGAGCTGCATATGAATGTCGAACCTACATATATGCTTCGGACCTGCATGAAACGCCCCGGAACTGCCTCCATGCGCAGAATACATTCCCACATTAACTCGACACCACAGCCAAACACCCAGCACAAACCAAGAATCCACTTGATCTATACCTCTCCAATGATTATGTGGCTGTTACTGCATACAGGCATAGTCATGTGATCACATTTGTCTCGAACGGAACAGGCTTAGTAATCAAAACTGAAGATCTCGGTATTACTAATACAATACGCCATTGTCTTGAGAGTCCGTGGTTGCGAGCCCTACGCTACACTTAACCACCATCCAGATTCAGATTATATGGACATACTGGAGACTAGGAGTGGACAACTGGAATGTATAGAGAATACAGGCTATACTATAGAGACTGGAATGTATAGAGACCAAACTAGACTGTATATAGACTGTATATAGTGTTTCTGAAGACCCAGGTTTAGACAGATACTAGATACTGCATTAAACCACCAATTGACAATACAAACCTGCACATAAGCATTGTATAATCAAAAACAAAGTGAAACCTAAATAAAACGATGTGAAACATGGATGAAACGATCTTGAAACGACTGAAAGAATGCATTTTTAGTTATGAGCTCGAGTTGTTGTTGGTTATGAGCTCAGGGTTGTAATGTAGTTACGAGCCCATGTTGCAATTCTCGGTTATGAGCTCGGCTAAGCGTTATGAGCCCGGGACCTGCATGATCTGCTTTACGGTGGAATTCTCAATGCATGGCCCGGCCAGACCAATTCGCCAGCTATTTTTCTAAAAAAAACTTGCCAATCGTAAATTAAGATCCACAACAATGGCCTCCGATCTGCCTTTTCTCCGTAAACGTACTGCTTCTTCGCTGGTAAATTTGCGCACTTTCTCACCTGCGTCCCACGTGGATTAGTCATTCTTAGTCATATTCATGTTTGATATATTTTAGTGTGTTTCATAAATTTCAGTGTGGTTCATAAATTTCAGTGTGGTTCATTAATTTCAGAATGCTTCACGATGGGTTCATGTTTGTTTCAAGTTTGTTTCATTAATGTTTCATTAAAGTTTCATTAAAGTTTCATTAAAGTTTCAGGTTTGTTTCAGGTTTGTTTCACGACAGTTTTAGGTTTTTCGGGTCTTGGGTTGTTTCCTTCATGATCTCATCTGTTGCTATTTTTAATCGTTAATCCTTGGTCCTTTTAGTGTCCCGTGGTTCCCTTTTTGTCGAGATTTAATCTTGTGATCCTTTTCTGTCCTGTCCTGTTTCCAGCTTCTCATACTTTAAGCTCTTGTGACTGTTTCTGAATATTTCATGTCGTTTCAGACTGTTTCAGACTGCTCAGTCTTTAAGCTTCTGTTCAGTCACCCTGGGATTCCAATCAATCATTTTTACCCCTTCTGTTTCAGTGACTTTCTGATTCTGATTCTCTGTTTCAGAGATTCTGTTCCAGAGATTCTGTTTCAGTTCAGTCTTAACAGATTGATTCCCTTTCTCCTCCTCGTTTCCTTTTCTCTTTCTGATTAAAAGCAGAGGTTTTTTACGTTTGCGAGCGGAAACTTGCAGGCGAGTTTCTGGGTGGCGAAAAACAAGTACATGTAGCCTCCGCACCCCGTCAGACTAATGGGAAAAAGTACAATGCCAAACACTGGCTGGGTGAATCGATAGCTTGTCATGAGCGGAAGATGACTGGGCTTAAAAGGGATGGGGGAGGGAAGAAGTCAGTGGGGAAATTAAATGGACGGGGTGGAGAAGTGGAGGGGAGGAAAATGGATAGTTAAAGAAATAGGGGAGGCAAATAGGGGATTCAAATTGGAGATTCAAATAGGATATTCACGAAATAGGGGAGGCAAATAGGGGATTCAAGAAATAGGGGAGGCAAATAGGGGATTCAACAAATGGGGGAGTCAAATAGGGGATTCAACAAATGGGGGAGTCAGAAAATGGATAGTTAAAGAAATAGGGGAGACAAATAGGGGTTTCAAAATCTTCATTATGGAGGTAATGAATGAAAGGGAATGGAAGGAGTAAGGAACGAATATATCGATTGTATGGATTTGGGAATGCTAGTCGTTTTTGAAGCTAGTTTTTTTGAAGCTAGTTTTTTTGAAGCTAGTCTTTTTTGAAGCTAGTTTTTTCGAAGCTAGTCTTTTTGAAGCTAGCCTTTTTTGAAACAAGTCATTTTGAAGTGATATAAATCGGAGTGGAAGGACTGACAAAATCATGCATGGCGAGTAAGGACTCGGGGAGAGTAAAGGTGAGTGAAAGTGAGTGAAAGTGAGTGAAAGTGGAAAACGCGGAAATGGCATAAACACAAATGGTAGAGTAAAAAAGCCGAACGCCACAAGGGAGCTTTTCTTGAAATGCCGAACGAGAGCAAAGGAGGGGAATGGGAACAATAAATTGAGACACCTGACAAAGACAACGACCACATGCGCTATGTGCATGATGTAATGTATTAGTATAAAGTATAATGTAGTAGTAATGTATAATATAGTAGTATAATGTAGTAGTAATGTATAATGTAGTAGTATAATGTAGTAGTAATGTATAATATAGTAGTATAATGTAGTAGTATAATGTAGTAGTATAATGTAGTAGTATAATATAGTAGTAATGTATAATAGTGGTAGTATAATGTAGTAGTATAATATAGTAGTAATGTATAATAGTGGTAGTATAATGTAGTAGTATAATATAGTAGTAATGTATAATAGTGGTAGTATAATGTAGTAGTATAATATAGTAGTAATGTATAATAGTGGTAGTATAATGTAGTAGTATAATATAGTAGTAATGTATAATAGTGGTAGTATAATGTAGTAGTATAATATAGTAGTAATGTATAATAGTGGTAGTATAATGTAGTAGTATAATATAGTAGTAATGTATAATAGTGGTAGTATAATGTAGTAGTATAATATAGTAGTAATGTATAATAGTGGTAGTATAATGTAGTAGTATAATATAGTAGTAATGTATAATAGTGGTAGTATAATGTAGTAGTATAATATAGTAGTAATGTATAATAGTGGTAGTATAATGTAGTAGTATAATATAGTAGTAATGTATAATAGTGGTAGTATAATGTAGTAGTATAATATAGTAGTAATGTATAATAGTGGTAGTAATAGTAATAGTATAGAATAGATGTATTCTTTTAGACGGGAGAGATGGACAGAAGAAAGGGAGGAGAAATGGACCGGACAGTATTCGCAGACGAAGCCAACTGGGGCAATAGTGGGAAAAGGGTAAGAAAATGTAACGGGAAATGTAGCTGTAGATGTAACTGTAAATGTAACTGTAAATGTAACTGAAAATGTAGCTGTAAATGTAACTGAAAATGTAGCTGTAAATATAACTGAAAATGTAACTGTAAATATAACTGAAAATGTAGGAATGTGGCAATGTGAAAGGACAGGGAAAAGAAAGAATAAGAGGGTAAAACTTTGGGGTCGGAGAACAATTGAATTGAATTTGGAGTGAGAAAAAAAGCTTGGATTATCGGATTTGGAAGAGAAAAAAGGTATTAGAAACAATAGGCAAAAAGGAGACAGCAGACGAATCACGAGACAAACGACAAAAATGGGGACAACAGGAAAAGTCACAAGACAAACGACAAAAAAGGGGAAAAGGGTGGTAGTTGTGAAGAAAAGTGGCGAGTGGATAAAGTGTGCGGGGTGAGAAAAATGGTGGATTGAAGACTTGGACGAAACTTGGACGAAACTTGGACGAAACTTGGACAAACCTTGGACGAGACTTGGACAAAACTTGGCCAAAACTTGGACGAATGTCAAGGAAGTTTTAGTGGGTAATGGACAAAGATGGGATTAAAAAGGTGTCTTTTTTTATCGAGTGGTAATAGACTCCGCTGACTAATGTGCCAGATTATAAATCCTTGACTTCACTTCTGTACTAAGTTTTATTTCCATTGTGTTCTAGGGTCCACTATCTGTTTTTCTGTCCACTGTGCTGTCCATTTCTTTTCTACTGTTCCTGTCCCCTGTCTACAATCTACTGTCTACAATATACTTTCTACTGTCCACTGCCTACTGTCCACTGCCTACTGTCATTCCTTATTCTAGTGTCCACTGTCCTGTCATTCCTTTTTCTATTGTCCGCTTCAAGTCTGTCTTTTCTACTACTGTCTTCTACTACTGTTTTCTACTACTGTTTTCTACCACTGTTTTCTACTACTGTTTTCTACTACTGTCTGCTTCCTGGTTTGCCTGACTAGTCATTTGTCTAGATTTCTGTTCCTCGTCTACGGTACGTCTACTGTCTACACTATACTAAGAATACTGGGACACGATTGTCTTCAAGACTGAAACGACCACAGCTTACAGGCTGTTAAAGGTCTCAATTTTACCGTCTAGTCTCTGCTGGCTAGTAAACTGTCTACTACTGTCCACTGTTTCCGTCTACTATTTTCTACTGTCCAGTCCGTTTTGTTTACTATGTCTAAGGTATGTTGCAAACCATTTTCATCTACTATTGACTACTGTCCCTACTATCTACTTACGTCCACTACTACAAATTACTGTCCCTACTATCTACTTATGTCCACTATTACAAATTACTGTCCCTCCCATCTGTCTACTGTCCCTTCCTTTTTCTACTGTCCATTCCTTTTTCTACGGTCCACTGTCCTTTCCTTTTTCTACGGTCCACCTACTTCTGGTGGATAGAAAATAGACCACCAGTACTGACTTCTATTTGAGTCGACTAAACTCCGCATACTCACTGACCTTCCTGTCCAATTCTCCTTTTTCTGTCCCAAAATCCTGCACTTCAAGTGGTCAGCCGTACACCCCAATTCCAGTCTCATATTTGACCAATTCCAGCCTCAGATTTGACCAATTCTAGTCTCCGCTTTAACCAATTCTAGTCTCATATTTAACCAATTCCAGTCTCCGCTTTAACCATTTCCAGTCTCAGACTTGACCAATTCCAGTCTCAGATTTGACCAATTCTAGTCTCCGCTTTAACCAATTCTAGTCTCATATTTAACCAATTCCAGTCTCCGCTTTAACCATTTCCAGTCTCAGACTTGACCAATTCCAGTCTCAGATTTGACCAATTCCAGCCTCAGATTTGACCAATTCTAGTCTCCGCTTTAACCAATTCTAGTCTCATATTTAACCAATTCCAGTCTCCGCGTTAACCATTTCCAGTCTCAGACTTGACCAATTCCAGTCACAGATTTGACCAATTCCAGCCTCAGATTTGACCAATTCTAGTCTCCGCTTTAACCAATTCTAGTCTCATATTTAACCAATTCCAGTCTCCGCTTTAACCAATTCCACCCTTAATCCTCCAGATATCATACCTTTCCATGACCTCTTCTACACCAATAAACCATCTGCTCCCGTCCTCCTCCTGGTAAATGAAGGGGTTTTTGTCTTTCATAACTACTTGCCCCTTGTATATCTGGCTATGGGGGTCATTGGCTGATTTGTAGAGACTCTTATCGGTGCAGTGGTGCTTCATTGGAATGGTGTACTTAGGGGAGTAGATTGCATGTCTACTTTAGTCTAGTCTACTCTACTCTACTCTNATTGGAATGGTGTACTTAGGGGAGTAGATTGCATGTCTACTTTAGTCTAGTCTACTCTACTCTACTCTACTCTACTGGTTTACTCTACTGGTCTACTTTTCTAAAACCTAATACTACTACTTAAGGCTACTCTGCAACCTACTCTTACTGATCCAACTCTTATCGATCACTGATCCAACTCTTATTGATTACTGACACAGCAAAATGCTGATCTGACTTCAACTCCGAATTGAATAACCAGCTTTGAATTGAATAACCAGAATTGCATAACCAGCTTTGAATTGAATAACCAGAATTGCATAACCAGCCTTTAATTGAATAACCAGAATTGCATAACCAGCCTTAAATTGAATAACCAGCTTTGAATTGCATAACCAAGAAATTTTCGAAATGTAGTTTTACAACGGATGCATGGTCGGGTGTTCTGTAGGACCAGAATTTTGCAGTCCTACACCCCACTTTGACCAACCATGCTGGGTGACCCCGCGTTCAACTAATTGATAGCCGATTCCTCCCT
>NLAL01000291.1:0-16058 GCA_002374735.1 Metschnikowia sp. 13-106.1
CCGACTTAGCAACAAACACGGAGACAAGACAGTCTAGATCTGCTTATCTAATTATGTTCATGGGAGGACCAATATCATGGTCATCGACAGAGGATTATTGAGAGTGAATCATATTGGAATATCACTGCGTACTTCGTCTCAACATGTCTCATCCCTTTCTTGAACATTTTGTCACCAACCTGTTCAACAATGTTAGTGTTGTCACACCACACTTGCATTGCGTCATTCTTCTGCTCTATCTTCAATTCCTTTATGCTAAGGATTTCTATACCAGCTAAGTCTTTGTCTCTATAAACTGTGTGTGTGTGTGTGTGTCAGTCAGTCAGTCAGTCAGTCAGTCAGTCTATCTACCTCTCTATCTATCTATCTATCTATCTCTCTATCTATCTCTCTCTCTCTCTCTCTCTCTGTCACATTGAAAACTCTGTGTCTTTGTAATCTCAGGGATATTAAATCAAACGCCGCTTCGTTAATGGTTGTTTTCTGGTTGTTTCTGGTTATTTTCTAGTTGATTTCTGGTTATTTCTAGTTGGTTTCTAGTTGATTTCTAGTTGATTTCTGGTTATTTCTAGTTGGTTTCTGGTTGTTTCTAGTTGTTTTCTGTTCGGGTGCTTTTTCTTTCCTGTCGCTTCTTGTACCTGTTCTGGTACCTTGAATTTTCTTGTTTCATGCGTTTTGGTTTTTGTTCCTTGCTCTTTTTGCCTTTTTTCTCAGCCCTAGACTTGTTTCTTGACCCTGGTTGTTCTTGTGTACCTCTGAATTTGCCCCATTTTACTATTTGACTTATCGAACATCACTGCCCGAATTACCATATGATACACTTACTGTTAGATTCCGGTTTCGTCAGGTACTCTGTTTACTATGTTCATTCGCCGATGATTCCTCCTAGGGAGGAATCTGAGGTACTTAAATACTTTTAGAGAAAAAGGGCGTGTGACTTAGCACGGGAACAATAGCACTGAACGCCGTCCCAACATCGTGCGATGTTGGGTCTTAGCATCTTGGCATGGCCATTGTTAGGATTAGACAGTGAGGGCTTAAAATACCTCCATAGGTAGGATACTACCTGGTGGATCTAACACTTACCATATGATACACTTACAGTGATATTCAAAAGTATTCAAACCAGCGGGGCAAAACAATTCAACGCAATAATTCAGAAAGTTCATAACCCCTCCCAAGTTGTTGTATGGGAATATCAAAGAAACCAGTTCAGTTCCGGCCGTTTTGATCCTTGGTTGATACTGCAAGACTCCTAAATGCAGTACATATGAGGCCAACCTCTAGAGTCAAGATTCAGAATATCGTTTCTAAAGAAAGTTGGTGTGAAACATGAAGCCATTTGGTTTAAGAGACTGTACGAAGGGCTACGAAACTTTTTGAGTTGTTGTATAATTTCGCTACTGTGGTTTGAAGCATTTTTCCCACAAGGCCCATAGTAAATTAAACATTTCACGTAGGTGGTTCTGCGAACTTCAGGAGGACTGTAGGATGTTGGTTTCAATAGGAACCAATCTCCCATCTTGTATGATTTTCTTTCTCGTGTATTTTTCGGTGTCGTCCTGAGCTTCACAAATCAAATCCTTGGTCCTTGCAATGATCGCGTGTTGTCGCATCATAAAGGCTTTGACTGCGAGTACAGGATCCCTATCTCTTGGGCGATTGCATTCTGGCATGCGTGGAGGCCTGTCTATAGTCAAAAGGGGTTGTAATGGTCTTATGATATGAGCTATTGTAAGCGAGCTCAAGTTTCGGTAGAAGTTTCGGTAGAAGTTTCGGTAGAAGTTTCGGTAGGAAAGTTTCGGTAGAAGATTCGGTAGAAGTTTCGGTAGAAGTTTCGGTAAGAGTTCCACCCATCCAGTTCCTTCCGAGTGCGTAGGATCGGATAAAGCAGTTGGGTTCCTGGTTCGTTCTTTCAGTTTGGCCGTCAGTTTGGGGGAAACCAGCCGTGCTGAAAACAAGTTTCGTACCGACAATGCAATTCACGACATTCCAGAATCCTTCAGTAAACGAATTTCACGGTTGCTAATGTTCAGTTATGGGAAGCCGTGGTTGATAACATTGTCTTAGAACAATCTGGCGAGTCCCTCCCCCGTTAAGGTCTTCGTAGTAGGAATGAAATGCGCTAACTTCGAAAATATATCGATAACAACCAAAACCATATCCACACAATCTTTTCCTGGACGAAATGCAGTCGTAAAGTTGATGCTGACTGATTCCATGGAATGTCAGCCACCAGTAGTAATTGCTGTGTGGTTGAAGTAAGGTGTTTTCTAACTTGACACACGTGACATGTAGCAACATATTTTCTCTCTTGTTTGAATGAACCATGTCAATAAACAGCAGCTTCCATCAGGATAGACGCCTGTCTGTTTGTCTGTTTGTCTGTTTGTTTGTCTGTTTGTCTGTTTGTTTGTCAGTCTGTTTTTTTTGTCTGTTTGTTTGTCTGTCTGTCTGTTTGTTTGTCTGTTTGTCTGTTTGTTTGTTTGTCTGTTTGTCAGTCTATCTGTCTGTTTGTTTGTCAGTCTATCTGTCTACCTGTATACCTGTCTACCTGTCTACCTGTCAGTCTATCTGTCTACCTGTCTACCTGTCTACCTGTCTAACTATGTTGTTCTTTACGTCAATTTAGAGCATCTCAAAGTTTGCCATAATGTACCTTTTTACAGTATCGTGTTCTTGTTGAGAAGGTTGCTGTCAGTGCAACTCTTGTTACGGTTATTGTACATAACGCATGAGTCCAAGCATTACTATTGATTAGTACCGACTACTGACTACTTCCTTTTCTGAAACAATTACTGACTGATTGCTGATAGTGTTGGAGCCGTATCACAAGTGACCAGTAAATCACGGATGCTAGAGTAAATATCCACATGATTAAGAATGATATCAAAGTCTATAGAAAATGGTAATATGTAGTTGAGTAAATCATACATGGATTGTCTAAGTAATAAACATTTGTCTATGTAAACATTTGTCTAAGTAATAAACATTTGTCTAAGTAATAAACATTTGTCTATGTAAACATTTGTCTAAGTAATAAACATTTGTCTATGTAATAAACATTTGTCTAAGTAATAAACATTTGTCTATGTAATAGACAACATAAAAATATTAATATCCATAGACATAGATGTAAATAGACATATGGTCATGTATATGTTAGATCCACCATGGTGCTCTACCTATTGAGGTATTTGAGTATTCGCTGGCTAATCCTAACAGGGATCATTGGCAGACCGTCACAATCCACTGTAACAGTACGTACTCTCACCTATGGTTAGCACTGACCTTTGCAGCCACGTCCTCTCCTCGAGTAGTTTCTAACTATCTCAGATTCGTTCTTGGAGGACCAGCCAATGAGCTTAATAACAGAATAACCGTACCAGAATCCAACAACACACCAAGAATTGAGAAATAAAAAAAAGAGCAAATCCAGAAACTTGGAAAGTTCGAGACATGACTGAAAGAATAAGACCAGAAAATGGACATAGCCAGTGAGAGATAGAAGAGAGTACAGAATAAAGTAGAGTTGAAAAGTGACTAGAAAAAAGACTAGAAAAGTGACTAGAAAAGTGACTAGAAAAGTGACTAGAAAAGTGACTAGAAAAAAGAATAGAAAAAAGAATAGAAAAAAGAATAGAAAAAAGACTAGAAAAGTGACTAGAAAAAAGGTGAGCGGATGTAGCAGCTTTTATATTCCGTTGACTTTGGCTGTAAATCGGTGCTCGGTGCGGGGTTTCGGAATGCGACCACACTAGCCTCATGCGCGAGCGTTGGCTGCAATTCCAAAAGAATACAAAAGAACTGCCATTCCCCGCGAACGTAAAAATATATTAATTTACACGATTGGTTCTTTTAGTGGGAAGTAACTGTTAAGATGATTGAGTGAAACATAAATAGTTAAGATGATTGTGTAAGAGACTTTCATATTCGGCATTTATTGGGTCTCGTCTTGAAATGATATAGATGAGGTACCCGTTTATACAATATGTCCGCATTGCCATATCGATACTATACAGATTATGGATATGCATCATGTGGTGTTAATGAAATGCTATTGCTGATAACATAGGTCACCACCACATCCACTTAATAGTGACTTTATTCTTGGGCCTGGATACTGAGAGGCATGGGAGCACGGGGAAAAACACGAGAGAGAAGTTTCCAGGAAAGAAGAAGAGAGCAAACCTGGCCTGACTTTAGAGCATAGACTCTTCTACATTAGTTTAAATTGTTTAGAAGGAGGTGAAGTCTATTCCCTATCGTCGATATGTCTTCTATGTAACACCAGGTACCCAAAAGCAAATTGCTCCTAAGTTTATGGTTGCAAGGTTAGATTTGCAAGAAAGAACTTCCCTCTGTTCGAAGCAGGGCGTTAGTATAACATTGCTAATGACAAAGCACTACTGCAGCATATACAAAGTAGAGGAATGAACGCACTAGTTTAGCTTACTGATTAAAAAATGCAAGTCCTACTTATGCAACATTCTTTAAAGTCTCAATGGGGATCAGGTGACCTCTCAAGCTCTTAGTGTGCAGGCGTATTAAGGATTGCCCAATGTGTCCTATGTGTTAGAAATACGTCGAAAGCTAGAAATCATGACGTAAAGAATGTCAACGTCTATATGCAGATAATATAGTATATTACCACATTATGATTCTGGAGGTCGAAGGCAATTGCGGAATGAGCTGAACTCTCGTGGAATTAAGGTACTAAAGTTTAAGTTATTGAGCAAAAATAGAGTAAGTGGTTAGATTTGTGAGTTATCGCTTTTTAATCTTAGTTTTATTTATGCTCTGAGACAAATAGGGGCTGCTTAAATTATCAGAAAATGTACTCTAAAGAATTAATCCGAAAATGGTTTCTAAACAATTAATCAGAAAATGGTTTCTAAACAATTAATCCGAAAATGGTTTCTAAACAATTAATCCGAAAATGGTTTCTAAACAATGAATCAGAAAATGTACTCTAAACAATGAATCAGAAAAGGTTTTCTAAACAATGAATCAGAAAATGTACTCTAAACAATGAATCAGAAAAGGTTTTCTAAACAATTAATCCGAAAATGTTTTCTAAACAATTAATCCGAAAATGGTTTCTAAACAATGAATCAGAAAAGGTTTTCTAAACAATTAATCCGAAAAGGTTTTCTAAATGTCAACAAGTATCTAGCATCTACGAAGTACCTTGACTCCGTACATGCTAGATACTTGTTGACACTCCCTTGAATCGCGTCACTTAAGTTTCGTGATTCGTCATTGTATGTCTCAGCAGTGATATTCCGGATATGGTGATCCTTGTCAAATCCTATCAAGGGCAAGTGCTTATGGAAAGCATTGGATTGTAATGGCTTCGTGAGAGCATCAGCGACGTTGTGTTCAGTAGGAACATATTCAACTCTTATTTCTCCCTTCTTCACCCTATCCTGCACATGTTTCTCTTTTATATCCACATGCTTATTCTTGCCTTGTGTACTTCCAGTTCCATTAACTGTAAGCACTACCCCGTTGTTATCTTCCAATATCTTGGGTATCTCTGTGGTCTGGACTCCAAACTCCTTAAATAGACTTACTGTCCAAATAACTTATTTCACTGTCGCGCTCAATGCCATGTACTCTGCTTCGAAGGTGCTAGTTGTCACTAAGCTCTGCTTCGAAGGTGCTAGTTGTCACTAAGCTCTGCTTCTTGGATTTCCAAAATATTGGGGTTCCATTCGCATATACTATGAAACCCGTACGCGATTTCCTGCTTTCTTCACTAGCAAACGAGGCGTCGCTGAATGCGTACAACTTTACCACGTTGTTGGGATAGCTCTTCCTTGTAATGCTGATGAACCAGTCTTTTGTATCCCTCAAGTAAGCTAATATCTTTTTGAGTTGCATTAGGTCTGATTCTGTTGCTTCCTTGGTGTATGATCCGAATTTGCTTACGCTGTACGCGATGTCGGGACGACTAATGTTCGCTAGCCAGTTGTATGATCCAAGTAGTTCTTGGTATACGCGTACCATTCTTCCGTCTAATGGTTTGTTTTCTTTGTCATGTTATGGTTCTAAACAATTAATCAGAAAATATCCTGTTTACGTACTTGAGCTAACTCTTGCCATGACGTCCATCAAATTTGAGTTGTTTCAACTTGAACTTGTGGCCAAGTAAGCATGAAAACAATAGAAGAGCCACAAATTTCCTGGGGGGCATCTCCAATCTTCCGGCACCAAGGCTTAAAAAAGGGCTTAAGAATGACAAAGGCTATGCACATAATGCTTTCTAAAGACAAAATGATGGTAACCAAAAGCATGCCATTTCTTGTGGAGGCAGAATTGAATATTTGAAGAAGAGGGCTTCCACAAAATAAAAAGATAATATCAAACCTCACAAGATCTCATCAACCCTTGCCCTTTATGGTCTTGCAGTCCGTGCCAGTCCTCTACATGTCTGTCTGTCTGTTTGTCTATCTGTCTGTCTGTTTGTCTATCTGTCTATCTATCTGTCTATCCGTCTAGCTGTCTGTCTAGCTGTCTATCTGTCTATCTGTCTGTTTGTCTGTTTGTCTGTTTGTCTGTTTGTCTGTTTGTCTGTTTGTCTGTTTGTCTGTTTGTCTGTTTGTCTGTTTGTCTAGCTGTCTATCTGTCTATCTGTCTGTTTGTCTGTTTGTCTGTTTGTCTGTTTGTCTGTTTGTCTGTTTGTCTGTTTGTCTACCTGTCTGTTTGTCTATCTGTCTATCTATCTGTCTACCTGTCTACCTGTCTACCTGTCTGTCTAGCTGTCTATCTGTCTATCTGTCTGTTTGTCTGTTTGTCTGTTTGTCTGTTTGTCTGTTTGTCTGTTTGTCTGTTTGTCTGTTTGTCTAGCTGTCTGTTTGTCTATCTGTCTATCTGTCTGTCTATCTGTTTGTCTATCTGTTTGTCTATCTGTCTATCTATCTGTCTACCTGTCTACCTGTCTACCTGTCTGTCTAGCTGTCTATCTATCTGTCTATCTGTCTATCTGTCTACCTGTCTCTCTACCTGTCTGTCTATCTGTCTATCTGTCTGTCTATCTGTCTATCTGTCTATCTATCTGTCTATCTGTCTATCTGTCTGCTTATATCAACTATACCACGTATGTATGTTTAGACAAAGTGTTTTTATAAAACTGTGACTATGCAAACTATGTCCATTTGTCTGTCTGTCTGTTAACTAGTCTACTATAAAGACTATCTGGTGCTATTTTTATAATACTTATGGGCAGGAGAACGAATAATCGTTCCAAGTTTCCTTTTGCCTTGGATTATAAATACCTAATTTAGGCATTCAATTATAACCATTATTATTTTCTAATGAAATGAATTGCGTTCCTTGTGCTACCAATTAATACTAGACCAAATCAACCCAGCTTCTCCGCAAACATCAGTACACCCATATTAATTGATATTGATGTTTTTGGTTCAGGTGACTTCCTGGTAGTTCTACCTCACCTGGTATATGTTCGGTATTGCATTAGATGAACACAATTCTGGTCCACCATAGAAAATGTGTAGTCCTAGAACTTCCAGCTGCTCCTAAATCTTCATTGAACTCTAAAACATTACCCCAATCTTCTTGAACCAATCTTTTTGAACCAATCTTTTTGAACCAATCTTCTTGAACCAATCTTTTTGAACCAATCTTTTTGAACCAATCTTTTTGAACCAATCTTTTTGAACCAATCTTTTTGAACCAATCTTATTAAACCAATCTTTTTGTACCAATCTTTTTGAACCAATCTTATTAAACCAATCTTTTTGTACCAATCTTTTTGAACCAATCTTTTTGAACACTCTAAATCTACCTAAACATAGCAGAATGTCAACAGACACAGAAAAGGTGTATAAACCATAGCAGAGTATCAGTATACTCTAGTCTGCAGTACATTATGTAGACCAGACAAAGAGTGATATTACCGGATAATAGACGGGGTTTGGGGAATAATGGAAGATAGTGGAATCAAGTGTGTCCTGCATACAGAGCAGCAACTGTCCAAGAAACCGGCTATCAACTAGTAGTCTGAGTCATTCCAGTCTGAGTCGGCACGTGAGCTCATCAATATACTGTAGAGATCAAATCGCGAGTGGATTCATTTAAAGGACCAGCTCGATTTGGACATATCGTTAGACCGTATGTTGTAAGTGTGTGCAGGAGGTGGCCATGTAGATTAGACAACACATGTTCCGGATTCAAGGTGGCGGCACCAGGTGGACCATAATTAACCAGTCTGCGCTCACGGCACTCGCATATTTTGAAAATCAAAGAAACAAAGCTTGCTAACGACAAGCACATTCGAAGCAGAATATATGGCGCTCAGTGCGGCGGAAAAAGAGATCTTTTGGACAGTGAACTTGTTCAAAGACTTCGGAATAAGTACTGTGGACATACCTAACATCTTGGAACACAACAATGAAGGGTGGTATTAACGATCAATGGAACCGGAAGCGCCTAGACCAAGAACAAGCATGTACGTCTTAAAGAGAAGCATGTCCAAGACAGAGTGAAAAAGGGTGAGGCAAACGTCGAGTACATTCATATGGAAAATAACATTGCGGATGCGCTCCCTAAACCACTATAGTCCAACGCCTTTCACGGGCACCTTGCCATTCCTAGGTTTCGACAGCCACCATCATATTCGGTCGATAACCACGGAGAAAAACAACAACGAATCACGAAACCTAAATTTCATGATTCAGGGGAGTGTCAACGAGTAATGTCCAGTGGACAAGGACTGGAAGAAACTGTCCTCATAGAGTCATCAAGATATACAAACACTTCAGGAGACATGTATACTTCAACAGAAGAAGAAGATGTGGAGTTGTCAATGTCCATTGGAGAATTCTCAGTTCGGGGCCATTTGGTGGGTGGCTTTAGGAGACATTCTTGGCATACCTCAGACAAATGATATTTGTTTGAGTTAATTAAGCAAACATGGATATGGTCCAGACTCGCTTTTTTATATAGGGGGTCTACCTTCACATTTAAAGCGGTTGCAGTGACCACCGGTGCATATGAAAAACAGGTGCCATGCTACCGCGCTATCCCTGCAAGCCATGGGACTCAGAGCGCACTCACATCGTTACCATTTTTCAACAGGTCAAGGTGTCCAAGGAAAAACACTTTCCCAGTGCGTTTTAGCACGAGTTTTCGGCTCACGTACCAGAAGCACCTTCGGGGTGACGACGATGGCATTAGCTTCTGTAGGATGGGAGTGTGCCGTGTGTAGTACACTATCTTGTGGACTACTTAATTCAGCATGTACCCTATTCAAGGTGCATCAGGTGGTCCTTTCAATGACCAAGGAGTACGGTCCAAAGTGGCGGACTGGTTGCGGACATGAAGACCAGTTTCATGAGTCATTCTTAAAAGTCATTTCCAAAAGTCATTTCCAAAAGTCAGCCCCAAACTCAGTTAGTCATATTTCCAGTCATCCTCTCCAGCATACAAGGATCATGTAAATTAGTATAATGGAGTCATGCTTCTGTATGTCTTTCATATACGGTATGGCAATCCAGCCAGTCCGGTTCCATCTTTACAAACTTCCAAGTGAATTGAAGACAAGGGAGCCACACTGAAACAGACATGTGAACAACGGAGACTAACCTTTAATGGATGTTTAAAAGCTCCCCAACACTTTTTTTGGGAAAGTCAGGAGGAGTATCTTAATATGCAAGAGACAAGGCACTAAAGACTAGTGGAGTAGTAGAATATCCGACTAGTGGTTTCATAAATATATGCATAGGAGGGGATAATAGACTACCGGATGTCCAGGGGAAATGTAGACCAGAGAATGGAGGCGTGGAGTAGACCATAGAGGTGTACACTGGTATAGTATTCGAGTGTAGAATACAATGTAAGTAGTGTACATTTTTGACCCAACGCTCTGATGTTTCTGTTAAAACCATAGTCTCACCAAGACAGCTAAATACAGTCTCATCAAGATAGCTAAATACTTGAGGATCACACGAGAGCTTTCTGGTGTTTTGGTGTTTTTGTTTTGGTGTTCTGGTTGGTGTTTTTGTTGGTGTTTTTGTTGGTGTTTTGTTGGTGTTCTGGTTGTTTTCTGACTGTTTCAGTCTAATATATAAACCCAACGATGGAAAGCAATTAGGAACCATTAGGGACCAATTGGACAGCATCAGTACCATCAGAACCACCACCGACTATGTTTTTCCAGGAATAAAGATTCTGTTGGCACGTGAATGACCTGGGCTTGTATTACCAGAAATATAGTGGTAATGGATACCTAAAAATACATACCTTCAGGTGACACCATTTGATATCAATCTTGTAATCCGGAGTAGTGGTAGTAGTAGGCCACATTATGGTGGTCTTGGAATGCAGTACTGGAGAGTAGTAGTAGCACTTCCATAAATTTGTGCAAAGACATCGTGGTAGTTGTTGAACTTGCAGGACATCTGAACTTGTTTGAGAGACGTGATGTGGGCACGTGATCAGATGAGACAAGTTCATGGTCGTATAATGGGATAAGCAAGGGTTGAATTAGCACTTGCTGTATGTGTAGATGAGCACACTTCTAATACTGATCGAGAAGGTGTCCACGACAGCCTGCAACGGGAGTGGAAATACCCTGCATCTTGGTTGACATAGAAACTAAGATCCTGCATACATAAGGACGGCGTGACCCGTTCTTGTGACGATATTGATAAAGAAGTCAATCACGTGTGCCCTAGTTTAGTTATCATAGGAATAAGACATATGAGTAGAACAACTTCCCTGCCTTAAAGAAGTTGTAAAACAACGGACGCACTCGCATTCCTGTATACACGAGGGGAAAGGATGTTGTGAGTTGTAATATACACTCCCATAATCTGGAAAGGTTATCCCCTGTACTTTCAATAAGTCACGTAAGTGCGGAACTTCAATCTTCATTTTAATCACTTATATTCTGACCAGCATATAAAATTATACCAGGACATTCATTATTTCAACACAGCTGTTTCGATGATCTCTTATAAGAATATTCTATCCATTCTTATACGCTCCAGCTTTTCTCCCTCAGTTTCTTACCAACATTGTCTTCTCCAAGACATGCCCAAAGATTAGATGAGAGCTAGAGAGCTAGACAAGCACCCAGAGATGCTTTGCCTCTCTTCACCAATACTCTTCATTGTTTCATCTGTATACAGTCACATGAACATACAGTCACATGAACATACAGTACACCTGCGTGTACAGATTCCTCAAGTTCAACAAAGGATAATGCTCGCCAATTTTTACTAATGATATTTTATGCTAGTGCAGTGATTTACAGTGTTTTTCGAAACTATTCAAACCAAAGCGCCAAAATGGTTCAAACCACATTAGGAAACTTACACAAACCAAGAATTCAGAAAGTTCTGTGTCCCCTAACAAGCTGTTGTAAACAGGATATCAAAGAAACACGTTCAGTTCCGTTTTTTTTGACCCTTGATTGGTACTGCAAGATTCCCAAATGTGGTATATATGAGGCCAACCTCCAGATTGAAGATTTCAGAATATTGAATTCTAATGAAAGTTGATGTGAAACATTACGCCCTTTGGTTTGAAAGACTGGGCGAAGGCGTACGAAATTTTTTGAATTATTGGTTGTATAATTTGCTAGTGTGGTTTGAACCGTTTTGCCGCGTTGTTTAAATTGTTTTGAACACTGTACTGTGATATTACATACTGTGATATCTTATACTGTGATATTACATACTGTGATATTACATACTAGTGGCACTATTTACAATATTTGTGTTGGATTCTTGTTGAACGTTATTTACTAAATCATCTATTCTGTTCGTTGATAATTCTTCACAAAGAAGAACCAGTGCGATTTATTTAGCATTTGAAGAGAACCGTGACAGTGAAAACTCTTCGCCAGAACAATGGTAATGATGTTCTGGCATCTTCAAAAACGGCCATCATATTGATACGGCGTTCGTAATAGTCCTAATTAGTATGGGGAAGAGAGACTTCATAATACCTGCATAGGTAGATCACCATATATGGCGGATTTGACAATATGATACTATTTATACTAGTGATATTATACTAGTGATATTATACTAGGTGTCAGATCCACGATAGGCAAGACCCTGTCTATAGAAGATTCACAAAACCTTCCCTGTCGGATCGTAACAATGGCCATTCCAAACGCCGTGTCACAACCATCGCTGCACCAAGTGCCACAATGGCCCTTTCGCAGACTCTGGAACAATGCCCACTATTGTTCTAGTGAGAGTTTCCCGGTGTTACGTTTCTCTCAAACTTATATAAGTCACTCCGGTTCCTCTCTTTGACGAACCATCAACGAGCAAGGTATTAGTAAGCCATGAATGCATTAAAGAAAATAGCAATAGGGATACGTTTTATAATATTGGTACTATATATACTAGTGAAATTTTTATAATAGTGGTACTATATATACTAGTGAAATTTCTATGAAGGTGGTACTATTTACACTAGTGAAATTTCTATGATAGTGGTACTATTTACGCTAGTGAAATTTTTTTAATAGTGGTACTATATATACTGGTGAAATTTCTATAATAGTGGTACTATATATACTGGTGATCTATACTAGTGATACTATTTACAATATATGTCACTTATAATATATGATACTATATATATTGGTGACATTTCTATAATAGTGGTACTATTTACACTAGTGAAATTTCTATGAAGGTGGTACTATTTACAATATATGTCACTTATAATATATGATACTGTTTACAATATGTCACTATTCACAATATATGTCACTATTTACAATATATGTCACTATTTACAATATATGTCACTATTTACAATATATGTCACTATTCACAGTGTCACTGCTTATACTAGTGAACTAATTTATTCCAGTAATATCATCTATACTAGTAATTTTATTTATAAATTTACAATAGTGATTTAGTTAGATTCTTGAATACATCAGTACTGGGGGTTATGTTCATTCGTTAATGGATCCTCAATAGGTGGGAGTCCGAGTACTTATATAGATAACCTGTGAATACCAGAGAAGTGAAGCAGGGTGGTTAAATGCCATGTCAGGAAGTAAGGAGAATGAACGAGTCATTGGAATTCGTAGGATCTCTATGGGTAGTGTGTCTACCATGGTGGGTCTATTCTTATACTAGTGACTTTATACTAGTGAGACTTTATACTAGTGACTTTATACTAGTGATAATTTATACTAGTGACTTTATACTAGTGAGACTTTATACTAGTGACTTTATACTAGTGATAATTTATACTAGTGATAATTTATACTAGTGAGATTTTATACTAGTGATAATTTACACTAATGATAATTTATACTAGTGACTTTATACTAGTGAGATTTTATACTAGTGATAATTTACACTAGTGATGTTAGATTCCGGTTTCGCCAGGTACTCTGTTTGCTATGTTGATTCGCCGATGTTTCGGAGAATCTGAGGTTAAATACTCTTAGAGAAGGGGGCGTGACAGTTATCACACTACCTGGTGGATCTAACAAGTGACATTCTTATAACGGTGATAATGATACTAGAGATGTTCTTAGACTACTGATACTCATACTAGGGATATACTAGAGATGTTCTTAGACTAGCGAGCTAATTTATACTAGTGATAATATTTACACTAGTGATAATACTAGTGATAATATTTACACAAGTGATAATACTAGTGATAATATTTACACTAGTGAACTGATTTACACTAGTGAACTGATTTACACCAGTGAACTGATTTACACCAGTGAACTGATTTACACTAGTGAACTGATTTACACTAGTGAACTGATTTACACCAGTGAACTGATTTACACTAGTGAACTGATTTACACCAGTGAACTGATTTACACCAGTGAACTGATTTACAATAATATTATTCTTATAATAGTGATGGTGATAGTGATGAGTGATACTCTCTACTTATTGAAATGGTGCTAACGAGTTCCAGTTGTACCGGTAATACAATTAGGACTTGTCCGATCGACCATACTTACGCTTCCAAGCCTCGGCCTGATAATATCATAACCATTGTATAAGGCCTTCTAAACATCTACGAGCCATCCTGGTCTTGGAGAGCTTGGAGAGGTATATAAGCAGCCTAGAATTGTTTACAGAATTGTTTGCAGAATTGTTTACAGAATTGTTTGTTGATTGACTTTTTTGTTGATTGACTTTTTTGTTGATTGACTTTTTTGTCGATTGACTTTTTTGTTGATTGACTTTTTTGTTGATTGTCAGAATTTCTAAGGAATTACCGACAAAGAAACTCAAAATAGAGTACCTGACCCAGGGTCTACGGCACCTTATGATGAAACAATACTGTTCCCAGTCGAGACTCGGACCCCTCTTGTACTGCTTCAATAGTAGAGTAGAGATTAGTCAGCAGTGAGACTACTACTCTACAGTTCCAGAGCTTTGGGTGGCCCATGTTCGGTACATTATCATTAGAGTGATATCACATTAGTAGATGGTATTATGGTATTATTATGGTATCTGTTAGATTCCGGTTTCGTCAGGTACTCTGTTTACTATGTTCATTCGCCGATGATTCCTCCCAGGGAAGAATCTGAGGTACTTAAATACTTTTAGAGAAAAAGGGCGTGCGACTTAGCACGGGAACAATAGCACTGAACGCCGTCCCAACATCGTGCGATGTTGGGTCTTAGCGTCTTGGCATGGCCATTGTTAGGCTTAGACAGTGAGGGCTTAAAATACCTCCATAGGTAGGATACTACCTGGTGGATCTAACAGTATTATGGTAGTAGTAGTGTGGTAGTAGTAGTATGGTAGTAGTATTATGGTAGTAGTAGTATGGTATTATGGTAGTAGTAGTATGGTATTATGGTAGTAGTAGTATGGTATTATGGTAGTAGTAGTATGGTATTATGGTAGTAGTAGTATGGTATTATGGTAGTAGTAGTATGGTATTATGGTAGTAGTAGTATGGTATTATGGTAGTAGTAGTATGGTATTATGGTAGTAGTAGTATGGTATTATGGTAGTAGTAGTATGGTATTATGGTAGTAGTAGTATGGTATTATGGTAGTAGTAGTATGGTATTATGGTAGTAGTAGTATGGTATTATGGTAGTAGTAGTATGGTATTATGGTAGTAGTAGTATGGTATTATGGTAGTAGTAGTATGGTATTATGGTAGTAGTAGTATGGTATTATGGTAGTAGTAGTATGGTATTATGGTAGTAGTAGTATGGTATTATGGTAGTAGTAGTATGGTATTATGGTAGTAGTAGTATGGTATTATGGTAGTAGTAGTATGGTATTATGGTAGTAGTAGTATGGTATTATGGTAGTAGTAGTATGGTATTATGGTAGTAGTAGTATGGTATTATGGTAGTAGTAGTATGGTATTATGGTAGTAGTAGTATGGTATTATGGTAGTAGTAGTATGGTATTATGGTAGTAGTAGTATGGTATTATGGTAGTAGTAGTATGGTATTATGGTAGTAGTAGTATGGTATTATGGTAGTAGTAGTATGGTATTATTATGGTGATGATGAACAAGACCTGGATACAAATAGTGCATATGATACCCCAATGGGTGAGTCTGAAGACGATTCTCTAAGCTATAGTGACCAGAGCACAATATATCTGGATACTGAGTCGTTAAGCCATGGAACACCTAAAAAGCCTTCTGAGATCAATGTTAAAGATGAACAAACGAATGACGGCCAGATAAGAGGTAGTAGTATGGTAGTATTAAGGTATTATTAGGGTATTATTAGGGTATTATTAGGGTATTGTTATGGTAGTATTAGGGTATTATTAGGGTATTATTAGGGTATTATTAGGGTATTATTATGGTAGTATTAAGGTATTATTATGGTAGTAGTATGGTATTATTATGGTAGTAGTATGGTATTATTATGGTATTATTATGGTATTATTATGGTAGTAGTATGATTTATTATGGTAGTTGTGCCCATTAATGGCGTGGACTTTGTGCTTTTGGACTCTCTCCATATTCTGCTGATGAACCTGCGATTAATTCTGCTGCCCGCACATTTGTTAATACTCTCCCGAAATCGGACCTGCCTAAAGTACT